>JAKSZP010008213.1:0-101963 GCA_022478985.1 Massospora cicadina | reverse complement strand
CACGTATAACTTTGCCTATAAGAACTCCATATTTCCTTTTGATAGCCGTAAATAAGTTTGGTGGAAGCATCATATTGGTGTATCATTGAATAGCTCTTTGAAAAATGGCATCTTCCAGTCTGAACTTAGCGGATAAACAACGTGTTGTTATCATTGGCTTGTACACATTCTATTGTTGTACATTCCATCCTTAGATGTCATAGGTCCTACTGTTTGTTCATCTACTCTGGGCTCTCATAAAATTTTAACGCATTGTGGTCCATACTGATAATGAAAGCGTAACAATCATTGAGTAGGTGATGTTGCCATTCTAAAGGGTAGATACAATAGCTAGGGGCTCATTGTTATATACCAGATATTTCATCTCACCAAGTTGCATCTTCCTACTTTGATACCTCACAGAGGTGTATTCCATATACTCAGTCTTCAGAAGAACTGCCATGATTGCAATATTTAAAGAAGCTGTCATTACTATATATGTTGTTCCATGTCCAGGTTTTCTATGTCAAATGCAGCATTTAAGAGCCTATTACTGACCTGAAGAAGACGTTCCTCTTCCTCCTCCAACTGAAATGGGAACTAGCCTGTAAGTCTGGTTAAGGGTGTGGCCATCTTTAAGAGGTCTTTGGTGAATATCTATATGATTTTTACTACACCTAAAAAGCTTCTAATTCATGTTCTATCTATTAAGAAAAAGCTTTTTCTCCTTCACTTCCAGCTTACATAGCAGATGGTAGGTCCTTACTGAGTATAACATTCTCACAAATGATATCAAGTCTTCCCAAAGCTAGACCTTATATGATGGCTTCAATTAGAGGTTGGCTAGTCAATTGCCTAAAAACTTGCTAACATCAGCCTTATGTTCCTCCTTGGACTTAGAAGAAACTATGATGACATTCAAGTTTGTGACACAGCTTTCCAATGAGATCTTCTGATACATGAGTAATCATATTCTGTAAAATCGCTGGATTGTTCCTCAATCCTTAAAGGCAATACCTGTACTCAAACACCAAAGGGCACTTGGATGTCAAGTATTATTAGTGTTCAGACGCTACCAGAACATGATTGAAGCCATCAATAAGGTCTAGCTTTGGGAACATTTGGCTTCCAGCAATCATCTGTGAGATAGCTTCAATCAGTAAGCTGGGATATGGGTTAGGCTAAGTTATTGATTTTAAATTAAGATGTTCCATATATATTTTTGAGTTCTAAATTGCTTCTAAACCAACAGAATAAAAAATACTACTGAGAACATAAATGACACAATCATTTTCCTTTACAGTATATCCTTTATAAACTGTTAAGTGACTTTTTTTGGTACAATGATTCAATGAGTAAAAGGGTACCCCCTTAGAATATCAGTGGCAGGTATAAACCTAAACAAGAAATAATAGGGCCTATTTAGATGATCCCTATCATAGCGATCTTACATAGTAGGTGGCCAAAGGTCCTGAATTTTTCAGGAATTCATAACATACTAGCTGCAGGTTAAAGGACTTTATTTTAGACCTGCTCATACCAGTAGAGATAAAATCCAATATAACCCCAGGATCATCCTTTGAATGCAACGTGACTCTGCTTTACAAGCCTATTTTTGGAGAGCACCAGCGCCGCCACCAAATGTATAGGATGATGGGGCGAGGTAGTGTCCTTATCACGTTGAACAATCCCAAGAACTAGTGGGTGCCCTGATGAAGCTGAACCTGATGTTGGATATTTAAACATTCTTATGACTTGGAGGTATCTGCAAGGACGACGCTCCCCTTCAGATGCAAATATAGTTTCAGCTTTGTTGCTAGCCCTGCGTTTAAATAGTTGTCCTCTGCCCCAAATCTATTAAGGCCTACTGACTCTCTTAAACGCAATTCTTTTTGTTCTACTGGTAACTCAGCATGGAGGGTATGAACCGGTAAGGAGATACAGTACCTTTATTTTATGGCATTAACATGGAATAGCAGGACATAAGTGTAGGCAGGGGTCTTCGCTCCTCTTGTGATGATGTGAGGGGAATCTGTGGCTGTGATTGCTGAAGTGAGATCTTAACCGGTATACATGGCAACAGTGGATTCTGAATGTGCAGATAGGTTGGTGACAGGAACTGGCTTGTTGTGCTAGACAAAATATCCCAAGTGAGGCAGGTGTGTATCACTTTGTCTAGTCCAAAAATTAGTTAATCTTCCATTTTCATGGGTACTGCAATCTCCTCCTCCAAGTTGAGGCCTAAACAGATGACCACCATTTAAGATAGGATACAGGTATGTAGATTCTGGTGGAACTTTTTGGAAATTTATGATGAAGTGACCAAGTCAGCCTTGGTGAATGCGTGAAAAAGGTGGGCTTATATGATGATTTAAATGTGAACTTGGGTTAGTGACAGAGGGTGAAACAAGCGAAGACTTGTAGTCTTGGGTTAATATCTTGTTACACAAGTTGGAGGAATTCATATAGTGAAGCTGAAAGCTGCCTGAGTTTCCAGGAGCTCTATAAACCACCTTGAAAGGTTTAAAGACAAAACAACCATCACTTGAGTAATATCAAGTGACGCTGAAATGGGGCTACATGACGCTGCAGTCAACCAGGTCTTAAGTCTTATGTGACTAAATTCTTAATATACCACGCTCAAATTCTCTGCATGAGGTCTTAGAGGTAATTGGACAGAGGCAGGTGTGGGTTCATATACTTGAATCTGTTTGGTAGATGGAAGAAGCCTCATAGATTCCCTCAGCAGAAACATAGATGATAATATAAACATTAGAGAGTGGTGGAAAAGTTAAAAAGCAGACAAGGCTTTTCTGCATGGTTCTTCCATATTGTCCAGGGTCAAAGAAAGTAAGTTGAAAGAACTTTATCAAATTTGATGGACAAGTTCACTCCAAATAGTCATTACGAATTTAGGAAATAGTACCATGTAATTGTCCAGAGAATTGAAAGTGCTCCAAAGAAACGATCCTTAGTATTTAAGTTGCTGATAAATCTGGAGACGCGGCATAGGATAAATGGTGAGCGCAATAATGATAATGAGCAGAAGTTTTTTCCACTAAAGGGGGCAAACAAGGCTGAATGGCCTGGTCTCAATCCAATGTATAGTCCATTTAAGCCAGTTGTGATAATAAACTCTCAATTTTTAGAATGAATTCTTAGAGCTTCATTATTATTATGTTATTTTTGTACGAGATTTAGATGGTGCAGCATGATATCATCACTTTTGCTGAGCATCAACTTGCTCAAAATTTTGAGGCGATGGACACCGCCAGCCTCATTAACAAAGAAAACCCACAATTATACCTCCTTATGCCACACGTTGTTGATGCTCCCACCCCAATGATGTCCGCCATGGTCCACCAGCTAAAGCGGGCGCCTGACAAAAGTTTCCTCAAACCTTCCTCGCCTTTCTATATGGCTTCCTAGGCTGTTAGCTGAGGTGTCATATTAGTATTTTTTTATTTTAATAATCCCTTTATTTGGAACATCTGTAAAAAAAGATGCGTGGCGGATTTCCTTTTTGGGTTGGGCACCACTGGTGCTAAAAAGATTTAGAAGATGAATTAAAAATGACAATATTTTATGTTAGCTAATTATAAGATAGTGGCTTGGCACAGCTATAAGCCTTGAAGGGTCCATGAAGCTCCATGCAGGTTCTAAGGCTACATTAAAAATTTCAGCCTTTTCTGAAACTATTTATGAACGCTGAGTAAATTTTTGAGACGTCACATAAACTTTTTTGCGCTTATATTCATTAGGGCTGACTTGATTCCTTTCTGACTCAATTCCTAATGATTCAACATTATTCAGAACTTTGGAACATTTTGAAAACAATTAATGAGCACCTAGATCTCCCAGTTCCATCTTCAAAGCCCTCAATATCCTAAGGTAAGGTATTAATATTTTTTTCAGGGGGAATATTAAGATAATATATCTTCTGTCAGTGTTTTGACCATCAAAGGCTAGGATTTGCCCCCATGAAAAATGAGTTAAACAAACACAACATATGCCACCACGCCATTACTATCAGAATTATAACATTTCTCACTATGTCTCTATGTGTTTTGAAGTTAAGCCATCTTATCTCTCCTACCCCTCGACCATGGTTGGAAGACTGTTTGCCATTCACCACCTGGTTGGTATAAGTTGTTTCATGTCTTAGTCTGCTTTTCTCATAGTCAGCTCAATGACCTCAGCTCACTTAACATGTGAGGCTGACTCGCTGCTTAGGTGGTCTACACCGTGCAGACTAGGCACCAAAAAATCTTTTCTAAGATCACAATCAACCTCATAAATCAAGTTCTCCTCTATTACTACCCTTGTAGCATCAATTGCTTTGTTAAACTGTTTTCTAAAATGCAAAGGTCTTATAGATACTCTTAGAAATTCTCCCCACCTTGGGTTCTGATCACTTAAATCTGGCGATTTTGACTTAGGGAGTCAAAAGTGCTAATCTGTTGCACAGATTAGATACTAAACAGCTAGGCTCAACTTCCTGAGAGAGCTGTAAACTTGAAACCCGCATTCCAACTGTGTGTCTTCTTTACAATCTATCCTGTGTACGTTGGAATCTTCCCTTGACCCAACGGAGTTTATCTCAACTTCATTCCTTCTAATACTAACCTTACAAGGAGCCCAACTCAAATAAGTATCTTCAACTGTAGTATACTCAAGACTGGTTCCTTGCAAGTCTTATTTTTTACTTATTTCCCATTAAAATAAAAACCAAATAAGGACAAACTTAAGATCCAGTGAAATAGGCTGTTTATTTGAGATAAGAGCTGGTATTTTTATACTAAATACTAAAAATGGGATGTAAAATAATAAATTGAATAATGGATTAAGAATATTGATTCTTCTTTAGGAACTTCGGTGCAGTCTCTTCTTATATTGATTTCTCTCATGGGCACATATTTTCTCAAGTTCCTAAATTCGTGCACTGCAGTGGTGCGTGGAGTCAGTGGTATCAGGGTTGTCAGCTCAGTGGCCCCTGTGCACTTTGGAGGAGTCCAAATTTTTATTACCATCGGCGAACTTAATTTCCTGGTTGCTTAAGCACCATTGTTATTTCATTTAGTTTGTTTTCCTTTTCAGTGCCCCTTTCTGCACCTAAATCGTTCTTTTTCTTCTTGACATTACATAAATGAATATTTCCTTTTTGGGAACATATATCATTTGAAGTTTTGTCATTGCTGGTTGTCTTCTCTTCAATAATTGGATTATTTATATTTTTGTCTGTCACAGTATTGCTAACTCCACATTTGCAGCCAATTTGATTTGTAATATTACCATTTTCAGAGCTAAACTAAATATTATGTTAATAATTCTCATGCTTTGATCAAAATTTCCTTGATTCTATCAGAGGTCGAGGATCTACTGATTTTTCGGTGTGTCAAATATGTGACAACACCCCTTTTCAAGACTATACTGATGGTAAGATCTGAGGTGACTCAAGTGGACTATGTTGAACACAATGTTGGTGGCATCATTAGATAGAGTATTCAAGACCCTCTTGGCCAGTACAGTCAATAGTCCAGTTAAAATGGCTTAAATTTTCTCAGGCTGGCTACTGCGTACATATAAAACTAATTTTATCGTTGATTCCAAATTCTGGCAGTATGGCACTTAACTGACTGTCTTTCTGCCGTTTTGGAATACTAAGCTCAATTTTCTTCCTGGCTTCTATTTGTATGGATATGAGCTGTTGGGATTTTTCCCCTATTCCCAGCCTTCTAGATTACCTGGTATCGCTAGGGGAAAATTCCCTAAGGTGAGGTGAATAAGAAATTGGTTGGCCCAAGTTTTGGAGGAACTACTTTTGGGGGATTTTGAGATATTCTCCTGGTTGTATCTGTTGAGGATCAATCCAAATGAATACTTAAGATCTCATTGGGCGGAGTTGCTGACGAAATAGGGGCATCTGATAGTGATTAACTATCAGGTGTACTAATTGGGATTGGTCAGGTTTCATCACCAACTGATTGGGAATGAATAGTAAGTTGTGAGGTGAGTGATGCTGCCAGCAACTAGTGAATCGATTGGTTAGTGAGTGACCTGCCATAATGGGTAATAAGTCCCATTACCTAAGCAGGTTGCTAGCCAATTATGGTTGGTTCACTTGGATCGAGTGGAAAATGTTAGGGACATGTTTTCTGACTCTTTCCATTTGAGGTCACAAGGATGTCCAATGACGGAATCCTAGCCAGGATGGGGAAGACCATCACTGCTGAGATGAGAATGGGTGGTTCAATGGCAACATCTGCCATTACATTGAAGAGGTGCCAACTGAGGTTTATACAGCCAAATTTCCCACTATATAATTCCCTAGGATTTACTACAATAAAAAAGTAACCTTACAGAAAAAAGTAAGCTTACAGAAAAAATTAACCTTACAGAAGAAAGTAGCTTTACAGTAATATTATCAATTTGGTGTATAGTTAGACTATCAGCTTCTAGTGTGTTGTTCTATCTCAAGGATATTATTGCAGAAGGCAATAATTGGAAGACTCTCAGAGAGAAGAGTAAAGATCCGTGTGGGGATCTAGAGGCGAAGGAACCACAATCAGGGATAGCTGCTGACTGTGTGTTGGGCCTAGAGATACTGTCACCGGGGTATCTTAGTGAATATCAGGTGGACAAGAGTATAGGGAACAAATCCTTATGAGTACAACTTCAAGAGTATTTAATTGGAAATACTGCCTGAGCGTTGGACTAAAATATAGTTTAATTTCAACTACAAATAGTAGTCTCCCTACTATTATCAAATAATAATACATTCTATACAACATGACAAAGTGCACGAGGAAAACAAACCTGTGCAGTAAAAAGGTTATTGGGTTGCTTGCCAATATTCAACCTAGAGTAAATTTTTACTTGAGCTCATCAGCCAGCTTTTGCTGATAGATTTTGGGGGGTAAGTTCTTGTAAACTGCAGCAATTATTGGAGCCAACAGGGTAGGTAAGGTGGCTTCTCTCCCATAGAGTGCCTTGAAAGGAGACATATCAATGACCCTATGGTGGCTAAGCTGGTAAGCAAACATTTTGGTTGGTAAGAAAATACCCAATTTGATTTCTAGTTAACTGCCATCTTCTTGAGGATCCCAGCTAATGTCCCATATACTCATTCCACATCGTCGTTTGATGATGGTGTATAGGGGTTAATGAACAGCTGTTTCACTACTGCCAATTTCATAAGTTTTCTCATAACTTCAAAGATAAAGTTCTTCCCATTATCTGATTGCAAGATCTGGATACAACCTGTTTTGTGATAATCTGATTGTAAAGGAATCAGGCGGTGGTCCCTGTGGTGTATGTCTTGATTACCGCTGCCTCAATCCACTTTTTGAATGGTCAATTGCAACTATAACAAACTTGTTCTAATGTGAGTCAGTCAGTAGTGGTCCTACCACATCAATAGATAGATTGTGAAAAGTCGCAGATGATAGTATTAGTGTAAACCTAAACTTCCTTCCAAAAGTCTAAAGCTTACACATGGGACACACATCTCCAAGGCTTGGTGCACCTCGTCAGTCATAGCCTTCCAATAGAACCGATCCTTGAGATAATCCAGGGTCTTCTGAAATCTTCCATGACCCACGTGTTTGTGAGCCTGCATCACTACTTTCATTTGATCGCTAGGTCACACATATAAATACATTTCCCAATAATGAACTTCTGGGGTGTTCCATCTACATTTTTTGTGTCATTTGAACATCTTCTTACAATTGACTTGAATTCTTTGGTTTTTTCTTCCTATTCCTCTTCAGGTAATCCAAGTAGGTCATAAAGTCAATTGATCTCTTTATATGCAAATGGAACACAGGAAATCTTGAGAGTCCATCTGCGTTCAGTTAGTTGCTTCCAGTCCAAAGTATAATTGAAAGTCATATCATTGAATCTAAACAGCCCATCTGGATAGTCTTCCATCAGGATCTTCATGTTCTTGAGCCAGTGTAAGGATGCATGATACGTTATGACCTTGAAGTTAACTTTATTAGGTATGGCTTGTAATGCTTCACTGCTCTAGTCACTTCAAGGTATTCACGCTCTGTAACAGTGCAGTTTTTTCGCTTTGGCAAAGACCTTGGATTAATATTCGATGGGATGGTCAAGTCCCTTCTCTTCTAGTTATTCTAGTATTGAACTGAGTCCTATGTCACTGGCATCGGTTTATAGGTGAAAAGTCTTGTTTAATTCTGGGTAAGTTAGGATCGGCGCCTCTAACAACTTCATCTTCAGATCCTTGAAAGCTTGGTCCTGCTCTAGTACCCACTCAAACTTAGAGTCGTTTTTCTGTAGGTATGTCAGGGGAGTAGCCAAGTCTGCAAACTGCGGGATGAACTGTCTGTAGTAACCAATCATGCCCAGGAACACCTGGACATCCCTCATACTCTTTGGACACTCCATTTGGGTTATTTCCTTTGCCTTTCCTTCTTAAGGTAGAATCCCTTGTGCACTGATCTCATGTACCAAGAACACAGTTGATCCTTGAGAAAGGTGCACTTGGTCCATATCAGTTTAAGATATGTTTCTCTCAGCCATGTGAACACTTCTCAAATGTGCCTGATATGCTCTCTGAAAGTTCTACTGAATACAGTTATATCATTCAGATAGATTAGAACACTCATAATCTTCAGTTCTCTAAATATTTGGTCCATGGCGCTTTAAAAAGGTTGTCAGGGCGTTGCACAGCCCTTGTAGCATCTGGGTCAGTTTTAGCAGGCCTTGGCTGCTGATCAGGGTTCACTTTTCCTGGTCTTCAGGTGAAAGTTCCATCAGCCAGTACCCACTGTCCAGGTCCATTGCCAAAAAATACTTTGAACTGGCCAACTGTTTTCAAGGCGTCGTCAATTCTTGGGAGAGGGTAAGAATCTAATTATAATTTCATTTAAGCGACGGTAGTCCATAACTACCCCGTGTGAGCTATCTTTCTTGCGCACCAAAAAGACAAGCGATGACTATGAAATCTCCAAGGGCCTCAACAAGCTAGCGTCTATAAGTTGTTGAAGCTCCTTAGTGATGACCTCCTCTTCCATTTTTGATTAGCAATATGGCTTCAATTTGAAAGGTAAAGCCAACCCTGTATCTATATGGTGTATCTCTCCTTTACATTGACCATATTTGTTTGGTCTTTGGCTGAAAATATTTTTAAACTATTCCAGTAAGACATCTAACTGTTTCTATTCCTTTTCTGTCACGCCAGCAAGTCCCAATTCGTCTACTCCTCCAACATCGTGCACCATCTCGATGGTATCACAATTATTTAGTTTTGTGCACACCACAACTTGTCCTTTCTCTACTTAAATAAGTTATGTAGTGATGTTTCCAAGGAGGATAGTCACTTTACCCTCATGACTAGAGTCAAAGAATCCAGGCAGCACTCATGGTTCCTGATTATGTGTGCTCCTTCTTGGGTGTATTTTTGAGTACAGTATTCTGGGGGATCTTCACACTTATGGCAATGTGCATAATTCCTTTTTCTCCTGGTCAAATCTCCATTTCCTTATTAACATTCAATGGTAGCCTATTTTTAGCGCACACTAAAGCAGTAGTTGCTTCACACTTTTTTTGTGAAGTATGTAGTGCATCAGATATATTGATTGCTCAGTTTTAAACAGACATCTCCGCTACTTCCTTGATTTCAGATCTTTATTCTTAAACATAAGGGGGCACCTGGTAGTTTATCAGACTCATAGTGCTGCTAACAAAGTAATTCTTTGCTCATAACTCCAATAAAAAATTTATTGTACTGACAAGGAAATCGTAATGGTCATTTTCCAAAACCACAGCAGGGGCAGTGAGTACCATGCATCCAAAGCGTAGGGTTAGGAAGAGTAAGCCCTTACCGCACACATGGTGCCAGGTCCTGATGTCCACTAATTCACATGTTAATTATGTCCGGCATGAATTTCAGTTTATTCATCAATTTTGAGGACATGATATTGACTGGGGCACCAGTAATGAGAACTGCCAGTACACATACACGCTGTATCATAACTTACACTTTGGTTACACTCTTCCCAAATGGATTTTCAGTTGACAGCATGATGTCAGCTAACTTTTCAAATTCCTCAAATTTCTTGGGTGTATTGGACGTTGATTTGGCATGCAATTTAGTAGTCTTCTCATTATTCTTGAAGGTGTCCATTACAAGCTGTTCGGCTTCCTATAGCCTATTGACTGCTTTTATGGGCTTCATTGCTTGAGCTAGGTATGTAGAGTTCAACCCCCTCATTGTTGGATCCATGTACCCATAATTGTGCAGGTACAGATACTGTACTGAGGCTCCTAAGACATGGTAATCAGCTTCCATCAAGTCTTCATCTTAGTGATTGTACTCTCTCCCACGTGTAGGGTCACCCAATTTATGGTTCCAAGGGTTTCCTCTTTTGGTGAAGGGGTTTTTCTTCATCACTTTTCATCAGACAAGATCGCCAATAGTGACCAGGCTTGTGACAATTGTGGCATGTGAACTCCTTACGCTGATACCGTGGAACTGGTTTTAAGGTCTTGTCTTTTAGCTTCTCACTCTAGTCCTGTGTAGCTACACCACTTTTCCAACTCTTCATGTTGGTTGAGTCATTGATTTATTTTCATTATTTATAAGTTCTTGAATCGAGTAAACCTTCCTTGATGGCCTTGAGAGATCCAGCCGTTTTGACCACAAGCGTCATGTGCACCTTGAGGGATGGATGTGCTTCTAAGAAACTGAATAGGACAGTTTTCACGGTAGGTAAGTTTAAGGTCCCTGTTGTCCATAGTTGTTGTGCTTGAAGGTAGTATCAAATGGCATAGCTTGCAACTGTCTCCATCTTGCCCATTTATATGAATATCAAACTCTTGCTTCATATTCTCAACATCCTGCGCGCTATCAAATTTTGATAACAGGTTCTTATTTACCTCAATAAAGGTCAAACTGGAGCGTAACTAGTGCTGAGTATCTCCTGCGCTTTGCAGCTCATGCAGCCTTGAACGTGATGAGCCTTTTGCTTGTCACTAGCGCCGTCCATGCTGTTCTCGTGCATTTATAAAAACCCAGCTATTAGTCCCTCACCAGGAGTGAACATGGTCTTAAAAAAGGTTTAAAGTTTAGATCTTCCTCTAATGGAGAGCTTCGTGATGTTGTGAAAATGCTGCTCTCTGTTCATCTAACACTGGCGTTTCCAAATGTGAGGTTTCTAGCGAAGGGCTTAGAGCAGGCTGTGTTTTTACTTGAAGCTGATCCTTAATTTTTCTCCAAGTTTTGATCAAAGTCGTCCAAAACAGTCTCATGGTGGTCTAGATGTTCACCATACTCATTCAATGTTTGTGCATTTATTCCATTCTCTGATTCGAGGTCTTGGACCCATTCCTTTAGTCCCTCAGATCAGTTTCAATTCTTCTAGTCACTGGTATGTGCCTTAACACCGCGGTAGTAGCCACTCAAGCCCATCAAGCAGTTCTGAAACCCGATATCAGTACAACCTTAACACCACTACTTCTTTTTCCAACGCTTGCAGCCTTACCTTGATCATCTCTTTTTCATTTGGGGATAAGCTTCCTGCTGCTTCTTCACCAGAGTATACCCCCATGGTCTCATCCTAGGCATTACCGTTTTCTTTGAACTCTCTCTTCTCAACTGTGTGGTTGTTGTCAACACTGTAGTGAGCACCAGTCTCGCTGCCTTGGTTTCTGCTCGCTTATCTCTGGGGATTTTGAACTTAAGGCGTGAAAGAGGTAATCTGTTGCAAAGATTTAAAGCTAACTAGATAGGCTCAAACTTCCTGAGGTAAGATGTAAACTTGACACTCACATTCCAACTGTGCATCTTCTTTACAATTAATCCTGTGTATGTTAGAATCTTCCCTTGACATAACGGAGCTTATCCCAACCTCTTTCCTTGAAAGCCTAACCTTACAATGAGTTCTTTTCAAAACTAGTGTCTTCAACTGTAGTTTACTCAAGACTGGTTCCTTACAAGTACTACTTTTCACTAATTTCCTGTTAAAGTGAAAACCCAAATAAGGAAAAACTAAAGATCCTGTGAAATAGGCTGTTTATCTTAAGATAAGTGCTAGTATTTTTTACTAAATAGAAAAAATGGGATAGAAATAATAAATTGAATAGTGGATTAAATATATTGAATCTTCTTTAGGAACTCCAGTGCAGTCTCTTCTTATATTGATTTCTCTCTTGGGCAAATATTTTCTCAAGTTCCTAAATTCATGCACTGCAGCGGTGTGTGGAGTCGGTGGTATAAGGGTTGTCAGCTCCATGGCACCTGTTCACTTTGGTAGAGTCCAAATTTTCATTGTCATTGGTGGATTTAAATTCCTGGTTGATTGGCTGAACCATTGTTATTTCTTTTTGTTTGTTTTCCTTTTCAGTGCCCCTTTCTGCACCTAAATCATTTTTTCCTTCTTGACATTACTCATATGAGTATTTCCTTTTTGGGAGCATATATCATTTACAGTTTCGTCATTGCTGGTTTTCTTCTCTTCAATGATTGGATTATTTATCTTTTTGTCTGTCACATTATTGGTAACTCCATTTTTGCGGCCAATTTGATTTGTAGTATTACCCTTTTCAAAGCTAGACTCATTTCATGTTAATAATTTTTACTTCTTCAATAAGAATTTCCTTGATTTTACAACAGGTTGAGGATTTACTGATTTAGTGGTGTGTCAATCTGCGACAGACATGTTCATCATATGTTGGCCCTAGGGACTCAATGGAAGCCAATCCTACCTCTCCCCTAGAAAATCATCTAGAAATTCTGGAATAGAAAGTGTCTTCTTCCAAACAGTGCAGATCTCAGACTGGATACTGTATTAAGTATATTTGGTTAATCCCAGACTGTTTACTGGCAATTCGCTCACTTAAACTACTACAAGTGAAAGAAAAAGAATAAAACAGAGATTCTGTGGCATGATTTTTATTAAGATAGAAAAGTATTTCATACTTTAAGGGATAATTCAGGATATAATAATGCCTTAAATATTGTAAATTAAATGGGTATATGAGTTTCAATATGAGGTAATGTTGGGATTTTTGCCCATATTTCCAGCTAACTAGATTACCAGTGATCGCTAGGGGATAATTACCTAATGCAAAGTGAATTGGATATCAGTTGAACCTGATTTTTAGGTAACTATGTTCAGGGGATTTTAGGTTATTCGCCTGGTCAGATCCATCAGGGATCAATCCAGATGAATGCTTATGATCTCATTGGGCATAGTTGCCAACGAAAGATGGGCATCTGATAATTGATTAACTATCAGGTGTAATAATTGGGATTGGTTGGGTTTCATCACTGACCAATTGGGAATATAAGGAGCAAGTTGTGAGGAGAGTGATGATACCTCCAACTAGCAAATTGATCAGTTGATTGTGACCTTTCTTAAAAGGTAAAAAGTCCCATTAACTAAGCAGGTCGCTAGCCAATTTATGGTTGGTTCAATTGAAATGAGAGGAAAACATTAGGGACATTTTTTTCTGACTTTTTTCTTTTTAGGTCTCAAGGATGTCCAATGATGGAATCCTAGCCAGGATGGGGAAGACCATCGCTGGTGAGATTAGGATGGGTGATTCAATAGCAATAGATGCCATTTCATTTAGGAGGTGCCAACCAAGGAGAGGGTGCCAAATTGCCCACTATAAATCTCCTAAAGAATTCACTAATAAAAATCATAATAATATATTACCAAATCATAAATTACCAGATCACTTTTGCTAGATTATTAGCTTAGTAAACTTTGTAAGAATCCATTCCAAGTTCTATTTTTTTACAAGAATATTATTGCTGTGTGTGATAATTGGATACTCTTTAAGGTAAAGAGTAATGATCTAAGCGGGGATCCAGAGGAGAAGTTGAATCAAACTGGGGATTGCTGATGAATGTGTGTCATAGGAAGACATAAACGGGGATCTGAGCATAGATCAGTTTTAGGCAGTATGATAGAAAAATTATTTATCCAAGACATCATAAAGTATTTTGAGAGGAAATACTGACCTAGCGTTGGACTGAAACTAATACTTCAATTCAACTATGGATAATAGTTGCCATACTATTATCAAATGATTATATCAACTACTGTTATACAACGCAGAGAATTGCATAAAACCTGAACCTGTGCAAGTAATCTTTTTTAGGGGTTACTGGCCAAGAATAATCAGTAAACCTGTAAATTTTTACAGCTAATTTAAAAATCACCTAGTTAGACATCAACTGATTTCTGTTTTTATGGTATTATCCATTTGGGACAGCTTATTTATCTGTGAGCTCCTTCTTGCAGAGGTTATCCTTGAACATGAATGCCTAGGGGCCCTTTTACTAGTCTCACATTAAGGCGTTGGGTGAAAGTATCTTCTTGTGGTAATAATTAATTACCAAATTTTATAACACTTTTGGCGACATCAGATTCATATGATTGAGATCCTATGATGTTCCTCAAATTGCGGTCTTGAGTGAAGCTCAATATTGGAAGGTTGCTTAACTTAAAAAACACATCAAGCCATGAAGGCTCCCGCTGGGGTAATTCAGTCTGTTCATCATAAATTAATTGGCTGAATGAAATTATTCTGGCCTCTCAAAACTTATATAAGGAGTCAATTTTCAGATTATTTTAACAACGTTAAAGTCCTCATATACTAAATCTTCTGACTCATTAGGGCTAAAATATATCACATGACGTCATCCCAATGCTGATGAAAATTTAATTTGCTCGCCCAAATTTATAAGAGGGTTTATACACCCCATCCGCAGTGGGATGGTCGCCAGTATCTTCACCAGTTTGGGGGTTAACTCTACCCATTCCACTATCAAGGAAATCTGTTGAAACAGGTCAGCCTCACCATGAAGCTCACTTTTAGCATTTTGGTTCAATCTTCATTTTTTTATTTTTTTAGTTCATTTTGAGCCTTTGGTAATGTCTGGTCACTGGTCAACTTACCTCATATAAAGATTACTGGACAATGCCAAAACAATAAAATTACACTGACAATGACCTAAATAAACTGCTAGCCACAAATGATGACTTATAACACTTAAAGACATAGAAAACGACTAAGAATGATAGCATTATTATCAAAGTTTACAATTAAAATCTGATGTGTCAAACTATTGAGAATGCAAGCCCACACACAAACCCAGGGAATGATGTTTAAAACACCAGATAAGTTCAGAACTGCATATAATTTATTTGACCAGTAAGGAGGGTATCAAATAGGGATGGCATATGAACAACAGGAGGGTGTAAAGGCCATAATTCCAAAACTAGTGCAGCCCTGCATAAACAGCATTATTAGTTTTTTCAATAACTTGTTAGACAAAAAATATTAAGTAAATTAAGAAGATTTAATTACCAATCAGAAAAAAAATAAAAAATTGTAAGAAAGGAGATGTTTGTTAGCAAATTTCTGTAATGGTAATTTATATGCTAATTAGATATTCTTAAACTTTTTCTTTCAATTTGATCACTCGTTTGTTTGTTTCTAAAATGGAGAAAAAAAATTTCCCTTATTAACAAACCCTTTTACTCATGTTGCTTTGAGTCTATATTGATAAGATTGGCGCCCAATGTCCGCATATGGATCATTGATGTGATGCCTCTTTCCATTTGTCAGCAGCCACAAAAACGCGTCCAGGCTGGCCCAGTTACCCCCCAAATTCTTCCAGTTGCTACATACCACCTTGGGGCTAGGACATATTTTATCATTTTCTCAAGCAGTGCTTTAGCCCCCTGGTGCTCCCTTAGAGCAACCTGCACTTTGGCTGTAGGGTCATGTATGAGAACCTCTTCCCCTATTGCAAGTGAGTCCATCATCAAGAAGGCCACAGTGGTGTATAAGACCACCAGATAATCATAGCCGCGCATTCAAGGGATACTTTGGCCTTGCCTTCTCTTGTGAGGCCTAAGCCATGGCGGCAACAAAGCTGTATTTAGTATATAAAAAACATCCATACTGACTATCCAAACAGGTCTGCCAAATGAGCCACTCTTGTGGTCCAGATTTATGGCATCCCCCCACTTTTCCCCAGAGCGGCTCCTTCATGAACTCATAGAGGGTTTGGCTGCCAATGGAAATGACTTTAAAAAGCAGTTCATAATTCTCAACATCATCAATAATCCTGCGGGAACTCATGATTCTGAAAATTCTTCCCCTTCATTTAAACATTCACCTCATGATATGCACTGCACCATTATCAGATCCACCCCTAATTCCTTTTTAAGCACGCATTGAAAACAGCTGCGTCATATGCCCTTGTGGTTTAAACTTGACCACAAAAAGCACAAGTGGTCAGCGTTAGCGCTGATGCTGCTTCTGGCACTCCTCCCTTTGGAGTCAGCTTAACTGCAGCCTCACCAAAGCTTTTTAGATAAGGTTGTTCCTCCCTTCACCACCTCATCTACCATGGGCGCTAGCCCTCACTGCACCACTTGACTGGGTCATTCATCCAGAACTATTCCTGATAAAATTGCAGCATAGTAACTGATGTAATTATTATGTTCTTTTGTACATGGCCAATCAGCTCCTGCCGCCCAATAAACTCCTGTTGCAGGACCAGCTCTGACTAAATCAAATCTGCCTAAGGCTTTCTAAAGGATTGAAATAAAGAACAGGCCTATGGTATCAAGCCTGACTTTGTCTAGCCTGAATTTATTACTCATCCCTCAATTTGGCTCCAAAATGCCATTTCCATCCTCACAACGTATATCCAGCTTACAAAAACATTCATCAAAAGGCTGTCAAAGAAGCTTCTGCTTTATCAACTCCCTCATCCTCTGGGACATCCATATGATGATAAAGACACCTTTTGAGCATATATCCATCCTTGATTTCATCATGATTTTTCAAAGATGCCACATATGAAATCAAAGAAATCACTTTTTCTGAGAGCTGCGCATGAACCAATGCAGCATTATCTTCACTTTTTTGCTCCCAACTATTTCCAAACAATACAAGAAATCAAGTTGTTTTGATGCTTTCATGAACTTATAAAATTTGCTAAGCACCAACTTGCTCAATAAATTAAGGTGATTCTCACCTCTGGATTCATCTATAAATAAATTCCTCAATCTATCTCCATCTGCCCCATAATACAGATACTCTAACCCCCATTTCATCTATCCTTGGCCGCCATCTGGAGAAACTGGCAACAGACAAAAATCCCTAACCCCTCTTCCACTTTTAAAGTGGTTGATTAGTCTCAACGCTGATGCACCATGTCAAATCTTTCATTATTAAGATAGTCCCTTTGTTTGGCACTTAGCAGATATAATGCGTTAACTCCCCCTATGTAGGGCCCTACTAGATTAAAATAAATATTCTTGACTAAAGAAATACCTATTAAAGATAGGGTTTGGATGTCAGAGGTAGATCCTGAACCTTTGAGATAACTGCAGTTACATTTCTGACAACTGATGCAGTAATTACAGGGTCATTATTTATTGACTGATTACTAATGCTGATTTAATTAAAGTCAAAGGCTCTATGGCGTTGATCTTAATTAGCCTTCATCGCCACCACTTTTTGATTGCTTATAAACTCTTCTGGAGTTTGTTGACTGTTGTTTCACTTATATTAAATTCCATTGAAGGTTGAAGCCAAATTGCTCTATACTTTTGATTATAGAAGTAATGTTACACCCAGGAAAAGTCTGGACTGTGACATTGATGAGCAATTAAATTTAATTTATTCAGGTAGTGAGCTTAAATAAGTCTTAATGAAAAGTATTGTCAAGAGGCTAAGTGTTTCTACATATCATATAAAATTAATTACCCATAAGCAAACTGTAACACCCAAAGAGTCACATGTGCCACTATACTCAAATATAGAATAAACATCTAAGGGTAGAAAGAAATAAAACATAGGCTTAATGTTACAATTTGAGATCTTAATCAAGAAGAGCAAGCAGATCAGAGATTTGGTATCCATTGAATAAAACAAAAATGAAAACACTTAACAAATTACTGACATGACTGAGAGGTATTAAGGACACATGGTTTATTTTTACCCTGTTTTTTATACCACAAAAATTTACCTTAATACATTTAATAAACAGAATACTATCACACAGAATTGACTTTTTATTGTTTGTTTACTTTACTAACAGGTTTCTAACTGTTGAATGGCTAATGTAAGAGCTAATGTAATAAACGCAGGACCAAACCTTACTGTTAAGTGGAGTTTAAAAAAGTCTCAGGTTGCCTAAAATAAATTAGTGTTAGTATCAAAAAAGGTCCAAAATAGGTTAACGCTCTTAAATAACAAGTTGATTCATATAACAATATACATCTTTACCACCAAGTTTCCTGTAAATGTACCCCCATAAAAAAATGAATACATATTGACTCTATCCTAAATTAAGGTATTATCATCCTTTGAGTGAGAAGGCAGAACCCCAATCATCAATGATCACTACATGTGGAAGTCTTTTCGCAGCACCCCTGCAGTAGATTGGATGATTTTCCCATTCTTGGAAAAAGAAAAATGGCAGCCAACAGCTTTTCTTCTCTTTACTGAGTAGGACCTCGCTCACATGTTGGATGAATTCTGGGTCTGCGCCCTCCTGGAAAAAGGTCTAAGGTTGCCATTCTCTCTGCTAATACTGCTATTAAGTCAAAATTACCTCAATAATATCTCTCTTGTGTTCCAGAAGTCTTCTTGATTTTGAGAGCAGTGGAAAAGGGCCCAGGCCACCAAATTCTCACAAACACCCAGCCTTAATTTTCCACCCGCAGAGGGAACCTCTAATAATAAACCAAATCCCACCCTCCAAGAGCACCCACACCCACAGAGAAGTTCTAGTGGCTTTGGCTGCAAAAAGGGGGAGAAGGAGAAAGTATCGCTTGATCAGCCATCCTCAACCTCATCATCATTCTAAACTACTTTTAAAGCTCGGTCTGCTGCCAATCAATTTGATTAAATTCAGTTTGAGGTTTACCTCCAAGTTTGCCCTCAGCCCTGATCCAGTTCTTAGCCTCAGTTCCGTTCTCTGGCTTTATTCCATTGTTTACCTCAATTTAAATTATATTGTATCAACCAGATATCAGTTTTTTTGGTTCATTTGACTCAGAATCAAATTTTTTATATATTTACCTTCATTCTTAATCAATTAATGCTATAATTTTAGTCCAAACCAAGTCAATTTATAGTAGCTTTAAAGGAATGCATTAACTTAAGATGGGAGCAGAGTAATGCTGATTTTCCGCTTAAAAATACAAAAGCTTTTGCAATCTGGTGGGACCAGTGCTAGAAATTTATTTAAATTTCTATAAAATAAACTTAATTAGCCTCCCATCAGAAGTTAGTTTCTGACTTTTTCTTACTATAATCAATACAATAGGCTTCAGTGAAAACTTAGTTGATCACCCATCCAAAAATACACCCTACAGTGGGCACTTCTGACCTGACCCCTCATAGGGAGCCTGCAAATTTACTCATGGAAATTAGCACTTTCCTTATCTGCGGCTTTGAGCAACCACTATCTAAAGATACCAAGCATTCTTATCATTGTAGTCACCCTCTTACCTGCTGGTTCAACCCCCATAATAAATACTGGTGAAGGCATGAAACTGTTAATATCTGAGATGGTATCGAACTCTAGCCCTCCCTCCACATGGAGCTGCCAAGCTATACCCAAGGTTGCCCTTGTAGCTACTTTTAGTATGTTTGTAAGGGCCTTTGGTATGTTTTGAACTTTTACTTTCCTCTCCTCTTCGTTTTTCTTTGCTCAATTAAGTTATTAAACTTGCTGTCCCTCTGGCTTTTTGGGTGTTTTTTTTGGTTCGTTGAGAGCCTGAGTTTACAGCCTAGTCTAACTTACCTTTGCCGTATCACTAACAAAATCAACTAGCCATTGATTTTGGCAGCTTCTGACTTGGATAAAATCCTATGAAGCGTTTGCCTATACGTTTACAATTACCCTAAAAACCCTCACAAAGGCCATTTTCATCCTATGGTCATATGATGCACTATTACACAACTGTCGCCAATTTCTCATTGCGCAAAATGCTGATCATTTACCTGAAAACTCAGCTTATTCCATTTTATGTAAAAAAGACCCTGGTAGGATCTAACTCAGGCACACTCGCAGAGGCAGTAGAGCAGGTCCTGGATGTCTTGAAGTAGTTCCAGTTTTATCTTACAGCTGCTAAATCTACCAACATAACTTGTTCCAAGCTTCAGAGTACCCTGGCACTTCTTGATGCACTTTAAGGTGACGCCTGCGAGTAGGCACGGAGTTTCCTTTAATAAGCATCAACAGTTGGGAGCCAGGTGTCCCTGCTTACATAAATGCCAGCTACTATCTACCCATGAGACTTTTACATCCCGGCTTCATCAGCTATTTGCCATGAAGGCGATCACTGGAGACCCCTTGTATCACTTCTAATTGTTTATACAATTGGCTTAAGATCTAGACCCTTAATGATATTATACTTGCGCGTTCTGGGCCCCTCCTCCCTCTATTGGCGTAAACCCCAGATGGCTGACATTCCTAAATCACTCTCTGCGGCCTATGCCTTGGCCTCGTCACTGTGTTCTCAAGCATCAGTACCATTAAGGGAGCTACCACAAAACCTTGATATCCAGGAAGGAACTCTGCAAAAATCGCCCAAAATGCTCAAAGCGGCCAGGAACTAAAACTAAGTTAACAGTTGCTCAACAGTCTTATACACTCAGGAGGATGGTGTCCTAATGCACAATCTTCTATGTTGGGCCCCATATGTGCCACTCCTTCCTCTGAGTCCTCTCACTGGCCTACCCTTAAAAAGCTTTTTTTTTCACTGGATCTTGTAACTCAGGTCAACGAGCAACCTATGTCACTGTGAACCAAAAGACCCCTCTACTACTTTTTAAGCCCCAGCGACTCAAAAGTGAATGGAACTCAGCCTCTGGGTGGCCTGAAAGCAGCACCACTTTACCTTAAAGCATCCCAATAACCCCTGATGACCTTGTCTCCTGGCGGCATATGCCCCTGGCTTTGGCTCTCTAAATATAAAAATTGTGGATGCCAATAAACTCAATCATTCCCAGTACTGTTTTTGGGCGACTTTCACAGTCATATTGCAAAAAATCAGCGCCCCTGTCCTACTAAATACAGGTGCTGCAGGCAACTTAATTGACCTTGACCTCGCTGGGTCTCTGATTTAAACTTATTTATTAGCCCCCCTGTCCTTGGGCCTCTTCAGACCCTGAGGCTTGATCAATTATCAAATCACCACTTAGGTTTACCGATAAAAATTTAATTGGTTTGCCAAAAAAGTTTCAGTGGTACCTGAGCTGATATACCTGGTCATATTAGATACAGGATGGTGGTGCCAACATAATGTACATTTAGATCTAGTCTCATAACCTCTTTAATGATCGCTCAAGTGATATGGGAGAGCTAAAGCTCCTCAAGCCCTGTCTTCTCCATCCTTTCTTAGCAAACGTATCCTTGCTTCTGCACCATGTGCCCTAGACCTCCCTCCTGATCTCCTAGTTTTTCTGCTTCCATATAAGGATATAATTTATGCTTCCAGGCTACTAGGATTACTCTGTATTTAAAGTATATGTGAGGATTTTAGTATGCCCACAAAATCCATATTAACCAATTTTAACACCATCTTCTTTATCTACTGGGGAGTTCTACCTAAGTGGATGTGAGCTATCATAGGAGGTGATAACTTTAGTTTAGCATAATTCCCAATGGGATATTTACTGATCTGTTAGGATTTGATTACGCCAGGCTACTTAAGTTCTGTCGGGGGATGATCCCTGAAGATAGCAAGTGATTTGTTTAATGATTTATTAGTGATAATTTTATAAAATTGATGGTGTTAATTGGCGTTTGTTGCTGATCAAATAAGCAATATATTATCAGTTGTTTGGTGTTTAAGAAGCTTCTGGTAGCGATGTGTGAGTTAACCTTTTAGGTAACACGACCTGTTGTCAATGGGTAAAAGGTCACATTAATTAAGCAAGTTGCTAGCCAAATAAGCGTAATACAATGGGTTTGAGTGAAGGCATTGGGACTTAATCTTCAATTTAACCCATAAGAGGTCAAATTATAGTTGGTAGAAAATTTGACTATATGAAAGAGGAAGATCATAGCGGGTACAAATTCAGAGGGTTAATACATTGGATACAGCTGCCGTTTCCTATTGGGGCTCCAACAGAAGAGTTGGGCGCCAGATTCCCCTATAAATTTCCTTATCTTTATTAAATAAAGCAGACATAAAGATGGAAATTTAAAAATTAATAAATTTAGATTGTCAGTGTTTAATGTATATAGCTCTTGGATTAGAGTGAATGATAAGATATTATTTGTCTATTTATTTCTATCAAGATCTCTGCTGGCTCTTGCGTCAAGGGAGGAAGAGATAACATCTGAACCTGCTAATAGATTAAGTTTCATCAGGAGGAAGAGTCAGAGTTATAAGTTCCCTTGCTTTCCATAAGTACATTCAAGGAATAGAAGAAAGAGCGTTAGCATCAGTCTAGCATTGGAGACTATATTCGAGTTGGTTGTGAAAGTCTCAACTTGGAAAATAGTCTTCATAATAATTGTCAACTCGGTGAGGGTACCCCAGTGTTAGATTATGGACACAATGACCATGCCTCCTGAGCTAAAAATCAAGAGAAAAACTTTATATAGGGAACAATTATTACTGTGTTGGCGTTGCGTAGCAATGCCCTGAACTGAGATAGCAGATAGCAAGGAGGTCCATAGAGTTTCTTTCCTTTCATAAACCAAACGTGTGGGTTTCCAAGTTTTATCCTCGTTTCCCATTAATTTGAATCCCTATAATTGGTGTGGTATTGTCCTCAGGTTGTACCACCTTAACAAAATTTTAATAATGACACCCAGTCAACAACTATATATCAAGAATTTATTACAATGCACACATTAGAGCCTGCGCATTAAACTTGAGAGTTATAGAGAGTAACTCAGTTTAAATATTAAAATTTGACCTGTTCTTACAATTAAAGTTGACTTTGTGAAGGTCAACTGCCCAACAGATCCATATTTTGAAGAAGAAGATGCAACTATGGAGGAAAGTTTATATAATATTTTGGCAAAGGGCTAGATTTTAAAAAGTCTCTGTTGCATCCCCAGTGTGCTTTGACTAGAAACTGATTGCTCTTTTAAACCATGATTAAATTATGAAAACATTAACATTAGCACATTGCCTGATCCTTACTTCAATCCTCGAGAACATTCAATTTCTTAAGACATTGCAAAGTACAGGATTTTCTCAAAACTGGATCTGGTCAGTGCCTTTATCTAGGTCATTCAACTGAGGGCTAGGAGTGGCCTTCATCCATCGACATACATCACGGGCTTATTCCAATTTTAGGTCATGTTTTTGGGCATAAGAACGCCTAGATACCTTCCAACATCAGGTTGGTAACATCTTTATTGAAGTGAAGTAAAATTGTGCCATAGCATATATTGACGAGATTCTTATAAATTTCTCACTTAGGAACAGCATAAAAAAGACCACACAGGAAGTCTTGTATACCATCCACAAAGAAGGCCTCTTTGCCAAAATCAGTAAATGTGAGTTCTTCAGGGACAAAGTTAGTATTCTGGGAAACATTGTTCAAAGATGTTTATGTGGTTCCCCAAGAAAAGTAAAAGACATGATTTTCTTAGCCCACCTCTTCACCGCAATATCAGCTGCAGTGCTTTCTAAGCACATCCACGTTTTAAAAAGTTTTCGCCTGCTCTCTCTCAGCTTGTCGAGTCTCTTCACCCTCATATAGACAAGAATAACCCATTTACCTGGCCTCCTGCCTTCAGCAAGCCTTTAAGGCAAAAAGGACAACTTTAATAATGCACCAAAATTGTCATTCAGATACCTCAACCTAACTTTGTGGTCTGTGACGCCTCAACTGTGGCTAGTAGAGAAGATAACTCTATGAGCACATTGGCTTGATCACACAGTTGAATACCCTTTTCTTAAGTTTATGGCCACTGAACAGGTATGAGGTAATTTATGACGAAGTTTTAGCAGTGATAGCATGATCTCATAAACTGAAGCTACCTCCTCCAGGGGCCTGACAAAAATAACGGTATGTATGGAACACAAATCTCTAGTTTATTACTGGAAGCCCAGACGGTGTCTCATTGCTAAGCTCAAACAGCTGGGACCTCTCAAACTACACCTTTAGGTATTAGTTTGTGAAAGGAGCCATGCACATATTGCCATACATGATAAGCAGCAACCTAGCCCTAGGCTCACATCTGGATGGAGCAACCAATTTAATAACTGATAACCTCCAGTCATTCTCCTAAGAAACAAACTTTCAGCACCTTTCTCACTGCAACTGACCCCTCACTATCACTTTTACAGCTGCTCCTTGCTAAAACCGCCTAAATGGAAGGTCTTAAGATTTTTTTCAACTTATCTATGGATTATTTTAACAAGTTACCCTATGGCCTCAAGGGTAAGATGATTTAATATTTCAGGGGATGTAACCGGGTGCCACATTCACTCATAGATCGTTTTATGAAAGAAAATCATGAAACACCCCTATTGGAACACCTATGTGTCAGGAGTTGCACTAACTTGATAAAGCGATGTTGTAAACATCCAAGGTCTCCTGTGATATTAAAAAGAGGTCTAACTTACTTTAATTGTCCCATGGCCAAACCAAATTGTTGGTGAAGAAGGGCCTCTTCTAACCTTTTCTACAGGTTTCTGACTCATGGACCTCAGTATATGTGAACTTTTGTGCCGCTCATTTAAGCTTACAAGTCTACTGCACAGGTTCTAGTGTGCGTTTTACCAGATTATTGATAGAATAAATTATGTTGACAATTGTATTGAGATTATTGTACTAATTGAGTTCACACAACCAAATTAAATATTATCTTCAACGCTAAACTGGTACTATTGCTCTAAGTCCCAATAAGTCACTCTGATAAGTCTTTATACAACAAGAAGCATAACCTTCAACTCTTTTGCAGGAGATTTTAAGAACATCATAACCATTAAATTAACTAAGGATAGTTAATATTACAACTCATATCCCAAGATTAAAACCACAACAAATGTGTAACTGTTAAAAAGCTCAAACATTACTTTCTGCTTTATTTTACTTAGATCAAGGGAATTTCTTGGGAATATGATACCAGATATTACAATGGAACCCTTATGGGGAGACAGCTGCAATCATTAATGGATTACCCTACTAAGTCGCAATCTATGTGGATTTCTCCACCTCTGTAAATTTCACCGCTGATTAAGATTGGAACAACAGTGGTTTAAATATAATTAGGTTATTCAGCGAGTTGCTACCAGAAGTGTTGTCTATGCTTCATAAACTAATAAAAATACATGAGTCAATATGTGACAAACTCTAGTTGAAAAATATGATTAATTACCAATAATAAAATTGGCAATTTGACCATATATTAAAATACCTTTTAGGGTATCATCCCCAAAGAACCAAAAGAAATATAGTAATTAAATCATGGTGGCTTTACATTATTCTGTTTAAGACTAAATTCTACTAATAGCTATCTTCTTTATGATAACTTATTCACTAAGGTAGATCACCTATTGGGCAAAGCAGATTTGTCGTGATCTGATTCATTGAATGATATGGGAATAAAATCAAAACAGATCCCTCACTTTACTAGATTATCCAGCAAAAGATAAGAACTATGAAAGGATGTCACCTTGAACCATGGTCTTAACTCAGCCATCAAGTGTAAGCTTGACTTCATTGAAGCTCAGTATGGTCCACACTCAACGCTTCTCATGTCATTCTTGGCAACGTGGTCCCTCTTCTTCATCACCTACTTGCTGCCACCTCCCTGGGCTGATTACCACAGCATCATGCTGTTCCAGTGCTATTCCTGTCATTCTCACCTGGAAACACAAGATGCTTCAGCTGTATTACCTCAGAATGGGTTTATGGCTCCTTGTCATTCAAAGGATATTCTGAGCTTGCTTTACTGAGCCACATTCATTCTAGCGCATCAGGCCTCTTCATGGTGGATTCAATTTCAACCTGAGCTGATTCTGCCAACCAAACGTTGTCCTCTCTTATTTCGCAATAACTCACAACTACTTCATAGTCCATCCCCCTTTTCCCCCTATAGACAACGGAAGGTGAGATTACCACCAGATCCTCTCAATTGTGGCAACAAAACAAAAAAAGAAAATTTTTAGTATATAAAGATACTTTTGATTTTTTTAGTTTAATACTTCTTCTGTTTTTTATCTTATATATATATGTTTTTCTTTATATATATATTTAATTTTATTTAATGACAATAGAGGTGTGGATAGTATAGAGGGATGGTTTCTGCTCCACTCTGGGTCAGGTTGAATGAAACAGGATTAAAATTAGCACAGGCTAAAACTCAGCGTGGTATATTTTTACCAAGGTCACCCCTCTCGTTTACTTTTTATTTAATGACAATAATTTATATATTTCATATGGCCTTGTTCACTAGATGACTATCTAAAATATTCTTTAGTATATAGGCATCAGTCTCCAACTTGTCAATAATTTTGAATAGCCTGATCAGAGAACGGCCAGTTTATTTCTTTATCTAAACACATGGGTATTACAGTAGGTTAACCTTACTCACACATAATATTCTTTCAGTTTTGGTCAATTTTGTTTGTATGCCTCATTTTCTTTAATTTTCTTTTCAACGTCATATTGAATGCCTGTGATTGTAGTTCAATCATATTATTCTCCAGTTTGGTAAATTATTGCTCAGCACTTATCATCAAAGCTGTTTTCACTGCTGAATATAAAACTGGTGGTAGTGAGGCTCTTCATACATACTAGAGTTCAGCAGCAATATACCAGTTGCCTTATAATAATTGATATTATATGCAAAGGAACTTAATTCAGACAAGATCCCCAAGGCAGAAGTTTTCCCCACTAACTATTTTCTACGCATTGCGGCTTAAAGTTCCATTGACTCTTTTTACCTTCCATTTGTCTCTGGTAAGTAGGGAATGGACACCACTCCTTAGTTCCCATTAGTTTGTTTAGCCTTGGGATTATGCGAGGCGTTGTATAAAATTTATAGAATTTATGATTATTCTCAGTTAATAACCCTTAAAAATATATTACTTGTACAGGTTCAGGTTTTGTGAAATCCTCTGCGTTGTATGATAGTAGTTGGTATAATTGTTGATAATAGTATGGTGACTATTATCTGTAGTTGAATTGAATTATTAGATTTTGGTCCAACGCTCAGCCAGTATTCCCTCTCAAAATACTTATAAAGTCCTAAATAGGGATCCATTCCCTTTTACTACCTAACTCAATCTACGCTTAGATCCCTGTTTACAGTTTCTCTTGTTTGACCCTCTGTCAGCAGCAATCCCCGCTTTGATTCAGCTTCTTCTCAGAATTCCCGCTTAGATCTTTATTCTTTATCTTAAAGAGTCTCCCATTTTTTGCCACAAAAATAATATCCTTGAGAAAGAATAGATTTTGAAATGCATTTTTATACAGTTTACTAAGATAATACTCTAGTAAAAGTGATCTGGTAATTGATTATGTAATTGATTAATTGATTATGTTTATTAGTGATTTCTTTAGGGAATCTATAGTGGAAATTTGATGCCCAGCCCTTGGTTGGCAGTCATGGATGAAATGGCAACTTTTGCTGTTGAATCACCCATCCTCATCTCAACAGTGATGGTCTTCCCCATCCTGGTTAGGATTCCATCATTGGACATCCTTGAGACCTAAAAAGGAAAGAGTCAGAAAAAAATGTCCCTAACATTTTTCTCTCAATCCAAGCAAACCAACCTTATTTGGCTAGCAACCTGCTTAGGTAATGGGTTATGGTACCCATTAAGGCAGGTTGCAAACCAACTGATTGATTCACTAGTTACAGGCAGCATCACTCGCCTCACAACTTGCACCTTAAATTCCCAATCAGTCAGTGATAAAACCCAACTGATCCCAATTGGTACACCTGATAGTTAATCAAATATTAGATGCCCCTATTTCATTGGCAACTCTGTGCAATGAGATCCTAAGCTCATCCAGATTGACCCCGACTGATTTGACCAGGCGAATAACCTAAAATTCCACAAACATAGTTGCCCCAAAATAAGGGTCAACTGATATCCAATTCACCTCACACTAGGGAATTATCCCCTTAGCGATTCCTGGTAATCTAGTCAGATGGTAATATGGGCAAAGATTCCAACAGATGTAAATTTTGGTTTCATTATCACAATAAAAATTTGCGGGCACTCATGCTAGTAAATTACTTAATCCAGTATGGATCTCACTATGCTTTTTAGAATCTACTCTGCTAATGTCTTTCATCTCAGCCCATCTAGTCAGATGGTCTATCTCAAAATGAATTACTTTAATCCTCAGTACTAACACTTAAGGGTCACATAACAACTAATGACCCCATGTGCCAAGCGAACTTAGAGTGTATTAACTTGTATCCCATCTCGTTCTTGTGTGGGTTGTGGATTAAAATTCCACACTACAGGCCAGATAATCTGAGAATCATAATCTATAAATTACCATTGTATTATTGATGTAATTTGGTCCATGTTCTTCTTAGGCCATTATGTCTGACGACTTTTTTCACAGATTAAGAGATTTAAACTTGTTCCAAGGTTTGGTGAATAAATCCTTTTATGTAGATCAGTTTTTATTGCTGTCCATTCTTTATTTTAATATTTTCCATCACTTTCTTCAACACAATGTGAATCTCTTGAGACTCATCCTTAAAATTCCCTTTGATCATCCGCTGGGGTATTCTATCAGCTTGATGATACACTCCTGAACCGCAGGTAACCTAAATAGAGCAGCATCATTCTGATGTGCTGCTCAAGCTCTGTTTTAATTTAAATTTTGTAGGCTTGCAGCTATAAAACATAATGGGCTTGTGGCCCCTCTAGTTACTTAAGGCTGTGTAACCAGCGTAGAGATTAGTGGTTAGTCACAACTATGAATTGTTTCCTATGAATATACACTCAGAATGTTTGCAGGTATAGATCACCGTGAGGCATTCAAGCTATATTATGGTTAGTTTTTCCGTTGGTGTCAATACTCTGTATATATATGCCATTTGATGCTCTTCCGCATCATCATCTATTTGACTTAGAATAGCGCCAATCAGCATATATGAGACATCTATTTCAATTATGAATTTTGATTGAAACTTGGGTATTCATAACAGGACTAGTCATCTATTTTTGTAGTTCAAAACAATGGTGGGGACTCCTCATTCAACACAAATCCTTTTTCAAATTCTTCATTAGGTTGGGGAGGATACCCCAGTGGTAGAATAGGGACCTCTACCACTGCTCAACGAGTTTAATTCTGGTGCAGGAACTTTGGGTAGGGGACAATTATGACTGTGTTGGCGTTGCGCATCAGTGCCCTAAACTGAGATAGCAAATAACAAAGGCGATCCATGGAGTTCCTGGCCTATCATACGCTGCGTATGAAGGTTTTCCAGATTTTACCCTCCTTTCATATTCATTTAATTTCCCATTAATCAGTGCGGTATCATCCCCAGGTTGGCCCACCTCAAATAAAATTAAGATTCTTCATCAGGTTAAAAATGGTCAAGTGATTCCAGTGAATTCTTAATGCTCAGCGATAGTTGCTTACCTTCAATAAGAGCTGGTATGTCCTGAGCGTTTTTGGGATTAATATCCGAACAATGGCTGTTATCTTATGCATTTGAGATTGAAATCCAGAGAAGTTTATCACAAACCCAAAATTAACAAGCTCATTTTTAAAGAAATGGCATGTAGTCATCTTGATCTTCAAATTTGATATAGCAAGATGTATGAACACTACCTCAATTGCTTTAAGTGATTAATTTAAATCATGTTGAAACGTTGATGTATTCCAAGTACACCAAATGCAAGACAACATTAGATCATCCAATATAGAATATATTGCCCTCTGAAACTTGCTAGCATGTTGCATAATACATGGGGCATTCTCATCAGATGGTATAATCCTTGCATGGTGATTATCACACATTTTTTTGCCTTTTTTTTTTGGAAAATCTATCTGACAATATCCTGATATCAAATCCATTACTGAGATTATTTGCTTTCATTTAGGCAATTGAGCACATCATCAATCCATGGTAGTAGATAAAAACCTTTTTGTGATTTCTTTCAACCAGTGGTAATTGATCACCACATGATTTGATCCATCATTTTTTTAACAATAAGGATTTGACTCACAAATGAACTCAATAATGGTGTAAGGATAACATACTCAACAATCTGGTGGATTTTTTCACTGACTACTGCTTCATCAGTCTTGGACCAAAAAATAGTTCACATCTGAATTGGTATATAAACCCCAGGGTTAACCTTATAAATCACAAATTTTAGCGCATCCAAGGTCATAATCATCCCGGGGCAAATATCACCTGATGTTTTAGGTATTATAACACTTTCTCCTATTGTTGTTCTGTCAACTCAGCTAGTTTGTTTATATTAAAATTTATATGATGTATGCCAAGCAGGGCACATACATTACCTAATTAGAAATTCCAACAAAACAAACTAAAAATATGAATAAACCGCCTGGAAAGAGCAGTGAGACACAAAAAAGGATAAAAAATTAGCCTATAAGGTGGCACAGCGGCAAGCTTATTATCCCACAGTGGCAGAGGGGGAGGGGGGATCAGGAAGAATATTGCGCTCAGCTATTATTACGGCTTCAGCATTGAAGAGGAGGATAAATTTTGATTATTAAGAGTTTTGGGGTATCTGTGGGAAGAGGGTCAAGGTGAAGCAGATAATCGTTGAGACTGACACTGATTTTTGGCCTGAAGCATAGCCTCATGAGTTTAATAACATGGTATTTAGCTTGGATGCAGGCGTCAGGAAGCTGAGCAAATTTTGTAATGTTGGCTCTTGTGATCATGTAGATGGGGAAAATTCTAACAGTTCAGCGTCTTGCTTGACAGCAGTGATGTCAGTTATTAGCTAGGCTTTTTGATTTTCTCTTTTTCAACTACTGGGAAATTAGGTGAAACGTGGTGTCATGCAGCCCTTCTTTAAATTAAGGAAAAAAGGCTACCACAGCTTTGTGGAGATGTCAACTTTTGGGTGAAACTACCGTGGCCTTGGCTAGCTGATGGCCCTTAAGGAATAGGGTAGCAGTGGGTTTAGGGATATATTTTTGGGCGGAATCGGGTCATCAAAATCTGAAATCAGATAATGATCTAAATTAATTGGTAAGTTCGTAGGTGAGACTATTATATTAGACTCATTCACTTCATCCAATAAATCACAAGGATTTTGGTTGAGTAGTATTAATTTTGTGATATATGGCTTGTGTTGGGTAAGCTTTGGGGCGGGAATTTGTTTGGATTGAATTTTGGTCCAAACCTGCACAAATTGGTTGTCATGGGTGTAAATTGGCCGGCTTGGGCTTGGATTGGTAGTTTATGCATCTGATTTAAATGAGCGCATGGCCTGTGGGGTGTGGGGCAGCCAAAATCCCCATCCAAACGCAGTTGGTGTGGCCTCATGGGTGGAGCAGCTTGTTTGCTTGGTTTGAATTGTAACGAAATACTTTATTTGTATGGTCCAACTCATAGCATAGGGGTAAACTGTGTAACCATTGTTGGTGCAAGCCCAAAAGAAATGGTAAGTTGCAGATGGGATAGAGGCACGTGATGGGATATGCTGGCCATGTTTAGCTGGTGGGTGGTAATGGTGGCCATTGCCCAAGGTGCTGCTAGGCTCTCAGCACCACTTGGGACAATAAATTGGAGGATGGGGTTTGTGCCTTAAGTGGACAGTCCAGACATCAACTCCTCATAGAGTGTTTGAGGGGGAAGGTTTGAGGGGAGGTTTGCAAAGGTCACCACAAGTGTGGTATCATTGGGGAGGCGTGTGTGGGTGGTGTAATGGGTGTTGTGGAGTCCGCCAATGGATGCCACAAATAATATTTTAAAACAGATATTTTACTTTTTATTAAAGGTATAAAAAATACTTAATATGGTTTTTTATGTTTTTTATTAAACAGGCAGGGAAAAACCAGAAAAGGTCCCTTTTTTGATACTAGCTTTTCCTATTTAAACTAGTTCAAATTTTGAGACCATCAATATTTGAGGCAAAAGAATGCAAAGCTCAGTCTTCCATATTAGGGAATATAGGCTTTTGGCCTATCAAATCGTGGATAAAAAATTTTTAGAGGTAAAACTGACCCATGCGGTAACAATTTGATGAATTGTATCCAATCACCAGCAAGTAAAATCTTTTCACCTCAGCGGTGGTCTGACTCAGATGGTAATGATTGGGTATTTCAGCGGTGGTTGGACACGGATGGTAATGATTGGCTAATGTTTACCCTATCATCCTCGAGTAAAATCTTTGCACCTTGGCAGTGGTTAGACTCGGATGATATTGATTGGTTAACTTGCACCCAATCATCAACAGGTAACATCCTCTTGCCTTGCAGAGGTTCCAATCCATGCGATATTATACTCCTCATATTTGACCGAGGAGTCCAGGTATTTCTGTTATTAATTATTACCATTTCAAGCTGATTTTTGTGATAATTCATATTATTCCAGTTGTTAGGATTCCACTGAGATTTATTAGGGTTTTTTCACTGTGGGTACTCATATTGGTGATATCCTTACTATTATCTAAAAATTGAGCAGGTGATGGGCCAATCATAGTAGCTTAAATTGGAAACACAACTACCTCCAACATTCTTTTTCTCAGATTAAAAATGAGAATGTCTGACAGGTGTATTTGTATAAATTAAGGGCGTTGCTGCTGTAGCATCTGCTTCCTCTTCAGAAGGGAATACAATATTGAAATAGCCCTTGTAAGGGCAGAAGTCAATAAATACTGCTTGTGCAAAGGTGGCCGTTGCCAGCACAATTATTGCTTTGTCAGCATATGGGAAGAGACATCTATACTTTTTGTAGAGGCAAAAGTGAATATTTGATCAGGGTAGGGCTAGGGGGTGGGGGCAGGTTGGGTGGACTTGCGTAAGGTTCAGTACTAAGTCTCTTAGAGAAACAAATCAGCCAGTTACATTGGCAGGCTGGATGAGCCAGTCTGCATGCATTTGCCTGCTGGGCAGTAAATGCTATCATGGTGGAGCACCAAAGCCCCACATTGGGGCAGCAGGTGATGGATCCAAGGACATGAAATGGAAAATTGGTTAGTGAGGCGGTGGTGGAAAATAAACTGTCTTTAAAATTGATCAAAAGTGATGTCAAGTGGAAATCAAGCTTGGACAACTTGGAGTTTGACTAAAAACCCTCCCTGAAATCACCTATAGCCCTTTTATAAGCAGATAAACATTACTATCTATTTGCCACTTTTAAGTTAAATTGGCATTTCTCTACTTATCTAGGAGATGAATAATAGTTAGGATTTATGACTCCAGGAACGTTAACCTAAGGAAAGACTTTTGGGTCAAAAATATACTTATAATCCTGCACCAAGGAAATTCAGGTTTCCTGGCCTTAAAAATTTAATGGACATGTGGTCTAAAACCTTTTAGACCGGGCAGTACTTTTGAAAACATTGGTATCGTCATAGTACACCAAAACGCAAACTAACTTCAGGTTACACAATATGGAATCCATCGCCCTATGAATATTAGAAAGCACTTTACATGATCCTGAGGTATTATCAACAGTTGATATATCCCTTATGATATAATTTTCGCACACTTCTCATGGTCTAATTTTGGAAATTCTATCTGCTTATACATAAGAATAATATTATTGCAAAAAAGAACCAGGATTCACCTAGACGATTGTGCATCTTGTCTAACCTTAGCAGTGGATATAAATCCTTCTTAGACTTTTTATTCAACTATTGGTATTTAATCATTACTTGGTTTGACCATCCTTATTCTTCACAATAAGGAAATTACTCACCTATGGACTCAACGAAGGTACAAGAAGCAATGGTCAATCATATAGCAGATTTCTTCATTGACTACTGCTTCAGCAGCCTTGGATTGGCAAGCAGGTCTCATTCATAGCAGCGGGTTTTCCACAGTGTTAACCTTACAAATCCCATTTTTAATGCATCCAAGGTTATTTTCTTCATAGCAGATATCTCTCATTTTTTGAATAATTATATCACATACTCCTGCTAATGTTTTGAAAACCCATCCTGTAACTCTTTTTCAATTAGTTCAATATATCTTTCAGCAACAACCCCTGGTAATCCCATTTCTGCTATCATTCTAAAATCATATAAACCTCTGATTTCAGCCATTAGTATAAAATGTGAAAATTTGATAGCTTGGTTTTTGCCACTTCTTATTGGTTTTCCACTCAAATTGGACATTAGAGTTTGTTTATTTCACCGTAGCCAGGCATTATAATACCCAGAGCTACCCAAAGCTCCCATCTCAATTTGTTTTATGGGGTGAGAACTCCTCAATATAATTGTTCCTGGATTTCCAGCATTTACCCTAAGCTAATTTTATTTTGAATTCCCAGAAAAATGATTTTTAATCTTCCTCTGCAATATCCCACTTTTTTGAGAATCTGTTTTGGCATTACCTAATATTTCTTCCAACCATCTTTTTTTGGATGATAATTATGCCATCATTGTAAATTGGACTTAGAAAATAATTCTTATTCATCAGCAGAATTTCACCTTTCTGCTGGTATACCAAGACAGGGTTTGATTAATTTTTTCAGGGTATTATACCAAGATTTACATTTGTTACTATACTTTTTTAGTAATTCCATTTTAATTGAGGATGTCATAATTTTAATTTGTCAGTACTAAGGTGGAAGCTGATACCTCCAATGATATGGACTAATAAGTAGTGCACTGTATGCTCCACAGGAAGTTGTATTATCTTGTACAGCAACTTTAAAACTCTCTGGTAATCCAATTATATAGAAATCTTCAAACACTTTACCAACCAGATTGAAACGATAATAATGGGCACTCCACTATCAATTATCACATGTACTCTTACATCATTGAATAAAATATCACATTTGCATATTCAGGGTACTTTAATATGGTGTTTACTGAGTGAGTCAAAGCATTATTCACTGAAATTAAAGTATAAAATAAATTTTGCAAACTACCCTTTCTCTTTCCGCTCAGCATAACTTTCTGTGCAAGATTACACAAATTAAAAAAGCAGATCTTATCGCCTGTTGTAGTTTTGCTCCAATGTCCTTGGACTCTCCACTGGCTGCTCCAGTGTGGGGCAGCAGTAAAACTCCCTCACCATTTTCTGTCTGGCAGGAAAACGCGCTCAGACTGGTTCACCCAGTCTCCCAAACCCATGGGACGATTTGTTCCTTCCATGGATCTCAACTCCCACCTTGCTCATACCCAAGTGGTACCTGGCTGCCCCCTGGTGCTCCCCTGGAGCAACATGCGCTATGGCCTAAGGGTCCAATATGGGAAACTATTTCCATACCTTGACCAAGCCATTATTGAAATGGCACAGGTGGTGATGACACCTGCCAGATTCATAGCTTTCCACCCCTATAAGGGGTATTTTGACCTCATCTTCACCTGTGAAGCTGATGCTTCCACTGCAGCAACTGTGCCCCCGGTATTTCAGGGCACCTCTCTTCCCACAACTTGGACCTGGCTCCCAGCAGAAACCACTTTGATGGCCCAGTTTGCTGGTTTGCCCACCCACTTACCCCCTGTAGTGCTCCACCAGGAGCTGATGGATGGTTTGGCAGCCTATGGCTCCAACCCCATATTACAATTTGTGGTCCCAAATGGGGCCACACGAGTTTCTTGGCCTTGAGCATATGCCACAATCAGCCCTAAATTTAGTAAAATCGCTGTGTTGATTCCCCCTTGCACCATTATTCCTTCAGCGCATGACCATCCATTTTGGGTCCACATCAAGGGCGGGTGGAAAAACTGTCCATCATGTTTTGAGTTGGACCACTCAAAACACAAGTGTCCCTCCTTAGCCACTTCTGACAGATTGGATGCTTTGTCCGCTGACCTCCAATCTGCTGCCCACCCATACAAGTTCCAGTTTTTCCTAATCCTACCTCCCCCTCCCCCAAAACTGGAAGCTGCAGCTGTACCTGAAGCCACCAATCAGCCTCCTCCCAGCCCCAATGCCACACATGATTCCTCCAATCAAGCATCAGATTGGATCACAGTTCAATCCCATGCTTCCTCCAATGAATCAACCAAACCTCAACCATATGCCAATTCCTCAATCCAATTAAACCAAAACCCATGGGATTATTGGCTGAAATTGACGAATCAGGTAAGCTCATTGAAGAACCATCTCTGAAAATTGAGTGGTTCATTATTGCAGAATGGGACGCCATATACCCCCTTGACTATATACCCCACAGCCAAATGCTGAATCATTTTGCAGGATCACCAGCTTACAGTCAAAGCAGCTGCAACACCAGATTGTCGCCCCCTTTGTAAAGCTGCTGCCAAATCAGTGGCAATGTTCACAGGAGGAATTCCACCTCCTTTTATCCCCAAAAGTCTTACTCAAAAGAGTAAAATTACAGTGAAACAGTTACATAAAAATGTTAACTATGCTATCCAGAACGTGGTAACTATAGCATGGAAAACAAAAGCTAAAATTACCTGAACCAACATCGCCACATTTGTTAAGCTCCAAGATGCCCGCATTATAGCTGAAAAAGCTTTAGCTGAATATATCAGTGACATTTTCTTTGCTGGCAATTTCCATGAAATACCAATTATTATAATATTGAATCACATGCTGCAGATGCACCAACGCCCTTAATGTCTGCCTTGACATGTACTCTACTATGGGAGGAAGAAGCTTCTGCTGAAGATGAGCTTCCCAATCCCCCTCCCCTTCCGCCATGGAGGGATAAGCATTTTCCGCTGCCCACCTGGTTAATTATTTTGTTCATAGCTTCACTCAATCCGCTCATTTGGGCGTTTTGTCTGAATCAATTAGTTACGTTAATTTTTAGCTTTAGTTTTAAGTTTTGGTAATGTCCGTCCCCTAGTCAGCTTACCTCAAATAATTTTAATCAAATAAATATAAAATAAATTAGGCAGAAAATTTCCAGAAAGAGATTTTTGACTATACAAATAGTAATAAGAACACTTGCAACACGAAGATTTATCATAAAGCTGGTCTTTGGTGCTTTATGAAGTTATAATTTATAAGTTAACTAACAAGCATAAGGATGAGCAACAAGCTTCATAATTTTTGAGGTCTATCCCCTTTTCCTTTGAATATATGATTGAGTTTACACTCATAATTAATCACCTGTTAGAATGATTCAGTTGTAACTTAATCTACAAATTGTTCAGAAATATCATTTCAATACAGAATATTAGGGGAACAATTTTTTTGCAGTGCTAGATTGTTCCCTATATAGACTTTTGGACCTTTTCCTAAAACTGACTAGTTTTCTCCTATTTAGCCTGAACCTGAGTTATTTGCTCTATGGGATTCTTCTCCTACATTGAGATACTATATACCAAACTATCCACATTGATGTACAGTTTTGAGTTCTACCCACCCAATTTGGTCCTTCAAGTTTATTTACCACATGGACTCTATTATGTAGTTTCTTATTAGGCTCACCAAAAATTCACTGTATACTATTTTCTGGAATATATGGCTATGAAGGATTGGTAAAGTGCTTTGAATGTTGCTCCTAGCATCTTGAGATACTAGTATATGTGATTTGGAAATTTGGTTTGCAAGCACCAAAACCATAGTGTGGTTCAAATTTCTGTAGGGCTAAAGCGCCATTTGCATTGTTATTAATACACCAAAATTTTATAGAACTTTCACACCAGCCAGAACATGTTTCCTGGTAAACTTAGTCACCAAAAGTGGCTAATGTTTCGTCCTTCTTGATCTAAATTTACATAGTCTCCTTTTTTTTTAGTACTAGATGGTCCCAACCCAAGGGGGGATTCATCGATGTATAGTCTCCTTTTTATGGATAGACATACACGTAGGACTACCAATATTAGTCATGATTATATCTCTGTCATCGCTGTATGTCCAATCGTCCTCATAGAGATGGGGTAACACTAAATTTTGACATCCTGTAATGATTATTTTCCTCATGGCTAATTCTTTTTGTCAGTAGCCTTATCTGAACATTATCATTTTAAGTAGGTGGAAAAATGTTAATGCGTTATCCCAGTGAAACATCTAAAACTTGTTGTATTTTGAAAATTTCTGTCACTAATGTAGCAGAAGATTACTGCCTGATAACCTGATCAATGGTAGGGGTGTTTTTGTGGAAGTCTTTAAAATTTCAGTGAAAGCTTCATTATTATTTCTTGTGGCTCTATTTTTCTGTATGAACTTCGGTTTATCTTATTATCAACTTCATCTGCCTCCATCTAGGTGCAATCAAAATTGTGAATTTTTATTTCTTATAAGCACTTTAGTATTTTTTGCCATGTTTTTGTGATTTTGGCAAGGGCATTCCTTGTCAGCTTCCCTTTCATTTTCTGGTACTGTATCTCTTTGATTACTTCAGTCTTCTTTTATTTCAAGGAGGCAACTTTGACCATATAGATCTTTGTTGACCTTTGTAGTTTTGTTCTATCTCTTTCTTTACCTATGTCACTTGTTTGTCCAAGGTAGTTGGATCAGCTTTTGATCCCAATCTTAGTATATATTTATTCATTGCTTACAATCCATCCATAAAATCTAAAATTTGTTTTTGTATGACATTGCCTCATATTATCTTCAGTAATCTTTGGCCTGAACACTCAAATACCCCCAGTAGTTAGCATCAGATATAAACTTTTTTGGGTATACTTAGAAGGTCTAAAGTGTGTGTTAAATATATTGTTAATATAATAAAAGAATGGGTTGACAATAGTATGAAGACTATGTACCTGTTGAACTTTTAAAAACCGAATTGATTGTGTCTTCAACATTATATAGATGTTAACATCCTTCCTTTTAATACTTAAAAGTACTAAATCTTCCTTCATGTGATATCTTATCCCTTCAACTCTCCCAATAGAGATGGAAAATTTTGGACCAAGGAAAATCTTCCTTTACTCTCTTGACAAAAGAGATGTTCAAAAGCTGGAAAGCAATATATAGACAGAGTAAACTATCCTTCAACTCTACTCCCAAGAGTACAATACAAAAATTCATATCCTTCTAGATATATATGACACCTGCCAAATTCTGCTTCTTAAATAAATACAAAGGATTTATATAGGAAATCTAATCCAACTCTACTTTAGCATTAACAGTAGGAACAACATTTGTTGGTAATAAGTTTAGCCCTCTGGATTCAATTAAAATGATGATTACTTCATCCAATTTTTCAGACTCCACAACATCTAGACATGACCGCTCCTGGTTTGTGTATCTAAATAATGCTTTTCAAAGCCTTCACTCAATCCTAGAAAACTAACCTTAAATATCTAGCAACCTGCTTAGGTATTGGATCTTTTACCCATTAACCTCAGTTGCATTGCTTATTAGGATAACCCACAAGTTTCTGCCAACCAAAGAGTTGTTATCGCTCAGCAACTAATAAGCCCTTATCAATATGTGACAAACTTTGATCAAAACATAAAGAAGAGTTATTTAGAAAATGTTAAGCAATAATAAAAATACTTTTAAACATTTTCAGGAATCATCCCAGATGGAACATCAGCAATCCATCTTAATTTAATCCTAGTTTATTAAATTTATAACTTGTAAGGAATTACAACCAACAATAGTTACCATATTATATGATACTTCCACATCCGCTATGGGTTTTCCTAAAATTAAAACCACAGCGGATAAAGCATATGATAATATAATTGATCAAGCTGGATGATGAGGGAATACTGAACCCCAACATATCTTAAAGCCCCTGTACGTCCCCCTTCTACTCATCAAGAAAAAGAATGGTGGCCATCAAGTTGTGATGGACTATTGGAAGCTAAATAGCCTTACTAAGAAAAATTGCTACCTCTCTCTTGATTTGACCACTATTGTTCTAATCATGGTTTTTAATTTTAGTAAAACAGCTCCACTCATCGTTACCCTATTCACGTTACTTATGTCAATGCAATTGATGCCTGCTGTCCTCACGTGGGGCAGTGATGCACCACCTCCTAATGTTTTTTGGCCATTGCCAAAAAATTCTCAGGCTGACTCATCTAGCCCTAACTCTTCAGGACCCTATGTCCCACCTAAGGACTTAGCCTTACATCTTGCCCAAACCCAGGCGGTACCACGGTGCTCCCTCATGCTCCCCTGAAGAAACATGTGATTTGGCCTTCAGGTTGAATAAAGTAAGTTTTCCCCTAATCAGTCAAAAAATTCATTATCAAAGTACAGACTGTTATGCAGCCTGCAGGCTTCATTGACTTCTGACTCTTCAAGGGGTATTTTGATTTCAGCTTCTCAAGTGAAGCTGATGCTGCAGTAGCAGCTACCATCCACCTGGTGTTCCAGAGCACCCCCTCCCAACTACTCATACCTTGTTGCCCACTGATACCACTCTTGTGGTTCAGATTGTGGGCCTCCCTACCTACATATCACCCAAAAAATTAAATAAAGAGGTTATTGCTAGACTATCAAAATATGGTTCCAATCCTATACTACAATTCTTGGTTCCCAATAGTGTCACCCACCTCGCAGGTCCCATGCCTCTGTGACTATTTGTCCAGTATCAATAGAAGTAGCCCTCACAATACCCCTCGCACCATTATCCCTTCTGCCCCTGATTATCCTTTCTGGGCCTGAGTGGATGGAGGGCGCATCATCTGACCCAACTGTTTTGAACTGGACCATTTGAAACACTGCTGCCCCTCCATCAAACCAAGATTTAGCACCCATATCGACTTGTTTCATGAGAATCTCATAGCTGATCCAATTACCTTTTTTGAATGGGGCACTATACCCCGGTCCCCCCAAATTGGTAGCCACAGCAACAACTGAATCAACCAACCAAAGATTACCTCAACAAAACTCTTCTCCTGAACTCACCAATCATGGGTCAAGATGGTTTACAGTAAATTCTAAGTCATCCTACCAGCATTTCGCCACTGATCACCCATATATAAATAACCTAACTAAATTAAACCAAAATCCATGGGATTACTTAGTTGAGGTTGCTGAATTGGGTGAATTTATTGCCGAAGTCAAATGGTCTGGGCCTCCTCCATTTAAAATATACCTCAATATTGAATATGCGCCCAATTTGCAAAGCGCCATTATGTGCCTCGCCCTGATTCCACCCCATTCAAAAGCTATCACCAACTAGCTGAAGAGGCAGCTGCCTCCACAGAATGTCACCCAACCTGTAAAGCCATTGCAAAATCAGTTGCAGTACTGGCTTTGGGCCTGCCATCTTCTATCTCACCTAGTACCATACTCCCAAAACATAAAAAAGAACATCTCCGCTACTACCAAGTGGCGCATGCAGCAGTTCAAAAAGACGCAGCAGTTGCAAAGTTTGGCCCAAAGACCTACATTACCTGCAACAACATTGCAACCTTTGCCACCCTACCTAAAGTAAGCCTTGAGGCTGAAAAAGCTCTTACAACCTATATTTCCACCCTCCTCATCGCACACATTGAGTTGTAAGCACATCTCTATTATCTTGATCCCCATTTCCATCATGCGCCCATGCCAGTGCTCTCATCTTTGTAGCATTAAATGTCCTACAAGATAAGATGGAAGAGCATCCTGATAATCCTTCACCCTCCATCATGGTTGGATAGCAGTAGTAACTTATTAATTGGTGTTTTTTCTTTGATTTCATGTTGATTTGAGTGAATCCATCTGTCTAAAATTGACTTTAAATTTTATTTTATTTTTATTTACTTAAGCTTTAGCTCTTTTGAGCAACAGTAAAGTCCATCCCCTTGTCAGCATACCTCAAATAAATTAGAAGAAGGATTGCTACCCTATACTCATATTTATGGCGCACTTGGACTTTTTTCTGTCTTATACTCCTTTTCTGCTATGCATTTGGCCTTTAGTACTGGCAAATGGACCTTCCTCAACATGATAAAAAAGTGTGCACTCATTTGCAGTAAAGGCTATTTCTATTAAATTAAGTCCTTAAAGTCTATGCAGCGCTCCCTCTTTCTTCTAATAAGCAATAAATCCATTTTAAAAATCTTAAATTAGCTTAGTAAATGTCTTTCTTAATGATATGACAGTTTTTCAAGACTTTCAATTTTTATCTTAATTACCTTAATAAAGTCTACCCTTATTTATTTAAATCTAAATTTAAGCTGGATACCCTTAAATTGCACTATTTTATAAAGAAAATCAGAATATTTTTAACATGCCTTCTTAAAAAAGGAAATAAACCTATACAAGATAAGGTGAGACCATATTCATAATTCTTGAACCATAAAACTTCCAGAATTCAGAATTTTTATACCTATTAAGATATTATCATCAATTTTATATTTTAGTTTGCACAACTCATTGTGATTCTTGTTCAGTTATAAAAAAGAACACTCCTTCTTTTTTGTAAAAAAGTAATTTATAAGATATTATTAAGTTATTAGATGAAATCCTATTTTATGCCACAAATATCAAGGAAAAGTTTATTCTCTTCACTAATTTATTTAATTGCTCTGTCAGGGCTATTCTCGCTCAATTGGATGAGATGGTGGTGGCCAACTGTATCATAATTTAGAAAAATGCTCTTCAAGGAAAAACGCAACTATAGTATCAAAATGTAATGCCTTGCCATCCTACTCAGAGTAAAAATTTAGCCCTTTTCCATATAGAACTAAATTACTGTTTTTATTGGCCACACCACCTTAAAGCGGTTGTAAAAATAAAAGATCTATTGGAAATTTGGCTCAATAGATCTTAAGAATCTTCATCACAACATCAAAGTAGAACATTGCGCTGTGACCCAACATATGAATGTAGATGTACTTACTCGCCTGCCTATTCTTCACATAGACAATAATGAGGAAGAGAGATTACAAAACCAATCGTTGACTCCCAAAGTAAGGATGATGGGTCTGATCCTTTTATAAAATGCTATTATAATCTCCTTAAATATACATAGTTGAAGATGGAAAGTTGTACAAAAAAATTGGATATAAATTGGACAACTTATATTTGGTCATATGAGTGAGTACCAGTGATTAGGGAAGTTCATGTAACCCTTGCTCAAGAAGGAGTTCAGGAAGCATATTAACGATTATAGTTTGTTACTAATGGAAAGGTATCTATTTTTTTATTGATATAGATGGCTGTTTATTATATAAAACAATCTATTTACATTACAAAATATCTTTACCAGCCAAGCACCCCCATTCAGCACATTTACTTTTGCTCGCTCAACATGTGTGGCCAATTTGTGGCTGTGGGGTTTTGCAAACAATGATTAAACACCAAGCGACCTTATTATAGGGCATGGTATTCCTAAATGAGTAATCTTCTTCTTATGCTACCAAATATATAACAATTTCTGGTTGAAACTTCTCATTACCCTGCTGGTGGTATTCTTGTTGACTTTTTTGACAAAACAGTATGTTGGCCTCTACAACAAGATTTAACGAAAACCTTGATCAACTTCTCCATTAGCTTATCAGCAAATAAAGTATCACTCCTCACAAGTGTCTTATTTCTTAAATCCAGACTGGTTACTGGCAGTCTCTTTACATAGTCCAAATATAAATTAAATGAGGCAGGTAGACCTTAAGACAAATATACCACGCTGAGTTTATTAGTATGTGCTAGTTTTAAACCAGTAAAAATCAAACTTTCCCAGAGTGGAGCAGGAACCACCCCACTATACTATCCACTCCTCCATAACCCAAACTTTAAGTGTTGACAAAGAATAAACTTAAAAATTATGTGGTAAAAGATTTTATTTAAAAAAACAGAATTTTTTGGGCATAAATTCAAGATATATGGTAATTGGAACTTGATAATATATGATAACAGAGCATTATAAGATTGTTTGGACTTTAAAAAGCCCTTTTTATACTATTAACAGTATTACCTTGGTGGTGGAATCCATTTGACTTTATGCATGTATCCACAAGCTCCGCCTCACAATTGACTTTACCTAAACCAGGATGTTTGGTAGGCCCTTGTTCAATATCTCCTCTGGGTTTATAGCTAAAATACCACTTATGGTTATTGCTTCTTTCTTGATTTGGCTAATGCTGATAAGATTGAGATTTGTACAATTGTGCCGCTCTGATGAGCCTCTCTTAGGGCCTTATATAATTTGGTATTGCCTGATTACCTTTTAGGTGATACACATATGTTATGTTAAGTTGCTTCCATGAGGGTAGCTTTATTAGGCTGGTGTGGGATCCACCAATGAATGCCACATAAATTTTTCAAAGTGAGAATATTACTTTTTATAAAAGTATAAAATGATGCTTTATTATAGTTTTTATGTTTTTATTGTTTCAAGTGGGGCAAAACCAAGAAAGGTCCTTTCCTCAATACTAGTATTTCCTATTTAAACTAGTTTGAATTTCAAGACCATGGGTATTTGAGGCAAAAACATATAAAGCTGAGTCATCTAAATTATAAAATATAGGCTTTCAGCCTATTAGATCAAAAATAAATATTTTGAGGCAAAACTGACTTGTGGGGTAATGATTTGATGAATTGTATCCAGTCACCAATGAGTAAAATCTTCTCACCTTGGCGGTGGTCAGACTCATGTGGTAATGATTGGTTAATTTTCACCCTATCATCATTGAGTAAAATCTTCTCACCTTGGCGGTGGTCAGACTCATGTGGTAATGATTGGTTAATTCGCACCCAATCATCGATGGGTAAAATCTTCTCACCTTGGGAGGGTTCAGATCCGTGTGGTAATGATTGGTTAATTTGCACCCAATCATTGATGAGTAAAATCTTCTCACCTTGGGAGGGCTCAGATCTGAGTGGTAATAATTTGTTAATTTGCACCCAATCATCAGTGGGTAAAATCTTCTCACCTCGCGGAGGTTCAGATCCTAGCTATATTGAACACCTCAAATTCAGCTGAGAAGTCAGAGTAATCCTATTATTAGTTATTACCTTTTTAAGCTGATTTTTGTGATAAACCATATTTTTCTAATAGTTAGGATTCCACCAAGAATCCGCTAAGGTCTTTTTTTCTGTTGGTACTCATATCATTAATAACCACAATATTATTTGATGATTGGGCAGGAGATGGGCCAATCATGGTAGCAGATTTGGGAGCACTAATACCTCCAACATTATTTTCCTTAAGTTGAGAAGGAGAATGTCTGACATTGCCCCCCTCAAGAATGTTGGGAGGGGTGCAGGGTCATAAGAAGCAGCCATGTACCCAGATTATGATAATTCTTGTAGCCAAAAACTTTATAGAATACTCATTTCCTCTCTTATACATGATGGTAAATGGCCCCTCCCAGCTTGATCCAAGTTTGCTACTTTGGGGAGTTATGCAATTGTGGTAATATAAAACCCCTATCTGACACTTGGTAAGAAGGTAGAGGAGCTCGGAGCTCATTAGCAGCTTGGCCTTTTTTAGTCACTGTTTTTGCTTGGCTAGACTTTCCAGCATATAATTCTTCATCCTATTTTTTTAAGAGAACAATTCCCTTCCATTGAGACTCATCAGCTCCCTCATTTGCCTTATGCAGCTGCTTCTTTTTTTCATTAAGAAGTAGCTTTTGGGCTTTCTTTTCAGCATAGTATTCTTCAAGAGTCCTGACATCATCTTTGGTATTAGCCTCAGGCTCAATTATGGGACTTTCAGTCACTTTCGGCTCAGCAGTCTCAACGTTTACAGTCTCCTCAAGGTTTTCAGTTTGATGCCCCCAGCTTTGACTAATTGCTTTTTCAGTGTCCACTCTCCTAGTTCTACTGTGGCGATCAAAAACACAACCTCGACTGTGAGGATTACCGCGTCCTCTAAGATTCCTCTTTTCTTTGTCAGAATGACTATGGGGGCCGCACATAATTTCAGAATCTACATCTTCAGTGCGCAAAGGTTTAGACTGAGGTCTGCGAGGGGTAGCATCCTTGGAAGAGCGATTCTCTTGAGTCTTGGAATGAGAAATGGCTGCCTCCATGGGCTTAGAGGTAGACCTTTCTTTTTAGGCTGTACACTGGGAGCTTGAACTTCTCCTTTGAAGTTGACCTCACTTTAGAGATTGAAGGGGTTTTGGGATGTGACTTTCGTGTCAACCACTCGTTGTTCACCTGGATTAATCACCATCTCATTTGCCGCAAAATTTGGAATACCATCGCTAGCCTCCACTGAATCATGCAATTTCTTAGTGTTGCACCCGGAGGTGACATGATGTAAAGGCAAAGTGGAAGAGGGGTATTCAACTAGGCAGGTGAAGTCATTCTTGATGAGTTCTTTGTTGGATAAGACTAAGGGAACTTCATAATCGAGCAATGACAAGACCCCTTGCTTCATATTGATAATGCCATCATACTCAATCATAAACTGAGTTCTATAAGCATATCATAAGCATTGTTATCCAAAGCCACTGCGGGGGCCAATAGAATAAGCTTCCCAATATGAATGGGAAGGGACAAGTAAGCACCCAGTGAGCGGATGTTGTTAGGACCAGCGGTTCCAAAGTCTTGGTTGTACTCCAGGTCAGGTGCAAGTTTGATCTTTTTCATCAACTTGGAGGAGATTACGTTCACCAGGGAGCCTGCATCTAAGATAGCCATCACCAGAACTTTTTGGATAACCACTTCAACTTTCATAAGTATCCCCCCAGAAGTGAGCGATAGTGCTAAGACCTCCTTAAGATGGAAATTGGAGGTTAATTTGCATGTGGACTCGGGATAATTTTCCTGGATGGACTGCATGGTATGGCCATGCCGGATAGGGCGAATAAGGTGAGACAACACCCTTATCTGCGTCACTGGCAGCATCAATAATGACTGGCTCCCCTAGAACTTGGCAGAGATATGTCTCTTCAGGTATGATAGCTTCATCTACTCCTCCAGCGTTTAGGTGATCAGGGACCTCCACTTCTGCAGGAGCTCCTAATAAGTAGTACCCAACATCATCATAACCCCCCTCAGAGTCAGCCTCAGGGGTATTCTCAACCATGGGCAAGGTTACAATTGAAGTGGGGGAGACAGTCACGAGAGGTTGGGTAATTAGCTTTGCTTTAACCAGCATTTTTTCAACCCCAGTAGTTCTGGAGGATATACTATTAAGGCGCGCACCTATTGACTGAGCTGAAAGGGAAACCACAGTAGGGACCTCCACTTTACATAAATGAGGAATGTCCGTTTTAATTTGTACCAAAGAAGCAGGTTTTGTGGGGAGAATAGGCATAGGTGGCCTCACTTTCAACGGTTCAATAGGCCGCAGCTCACCCAAAGGAATATGGGCGACATCTAACAAAGCCTCTTTTATATCATGGAAAGTTGTGAAGTGGCATTTCACTGATATGATATGCCTAGAGAGAGAGGGTTGTGAAGCTAAACCTGTTAATATGGTGGCAATAGCATCATCCAGGGTAAGCAGGTTAGACGTAGCCAGCCTTTGAGCAGTGAGATAGAAACGCTCAGCAAAACTAACGAGGGTTTCACCCCCATACATGGCATGGTGCATGAAAGCTTGTTTTTCCCTGTATAAGCTCTGCTTGGATCCGAATTCAGACCAAGAGGGCCTTCTTAACATCTGACCAGATGTGCTGAGAATCAGGTGAGGAACGATCAGCTCTTGGGCTTTGCAGCTTAAACAGGGAAGAATGTACTGAACTTTCTGTTTATCAGTGGCGCCATCCATCGCAGCTTCATAAATGTACAAAAAGGAAGCAATGCTCCCTTCACCCGGGGTGTATCTCCCTTTTTATAGGTAATTTAAATGGCCATTGCACTAGCTTTTTGAGACAGGAGAAAGAGCTGGCTAGTTGCTTCTCGAGAGCAACTAATCGCGTTTCAGGAGAGCTGCTCATGTTTACAGCCTCCATTGCTTTTTAAAACTTATTGAAGTAAACAGGGTAATCCCCTGTAGTGAGCACCAGTTTGTGGGATCCACCGATGGATTCCACAAATATTTTTTCAAATTGAGAATCTTACTTTCTAATAAAAGTATAAAATGATGCTTTAATAAAGGTTTTATGTTTTTTATTGTTTTAAGCAGGGCAAAACCAAGAAAGGTCCTTTCCTCAATACTAGTATTTCCTATTTAAAATAGTTCAAATTTTGAGACCATGGGTATTTGAGGCAAAAATATAAAGCTGAGTCATCTAAATTATAAAATATAGGCTTTCAGCCTATTAGATCAAAAATAAATATTTTGAGGCAAAACTGACCCATGGGGTAACAATTTGATGAATTGTATTCAATCACCAACGAGTAAAATCTTCTCAATCAGTGGTGGTCAGACTCATGTGGTAATGATTGGTTAATTTGTACCCAATCATTGATGGGTAAAATCTTCTCACCTCGTGGAGGTTCAGATCCATGCAATATTGAACACCTCAAATTCATCTGAGAAGTCAGAGTAATCCTATTTTTAGTTATTACCTTTTTAAGCTGATTTTTGTGATAAACCATATTTTTCTGATAGTTAGGATTCCACCAAGAATCCGCCAAGGTCTTTTCGCCATTGGTACTCATATCATTAATAATCACAATATTATTTATTGATCAGTCAGGAGATGGGCCAATCATGGTAGCAGATTCTGGAGCATCAATACTCTAACATTTTTTTTAAGTTGAGAAGGAGAATGTCCAAAAGCTGGCTTTAGGTCATTATTAATCATTGGCTATTTTAAACGGATCTACTCCATCATTGGTTGATTGTAAATTATTTTGCCCCTCCAAAGGTATAAAAGTTGAGGCAATACAATATTCATAATCATCAACATCACAATCATCATCTTCATATTATAAATCATTTCACTTGGCAGGAATAAAAATTATTGCATGTAATAAAATCACGACTGGATGATAATTTTCCGAGGTTGTTATCATCTTTTTAGGGGTTCATCTCTATTTTACACGTTTGATCTTGTATTTTAATTCTCTTAGTGGTTATATAATGGTGGGTTTCTTCTAGAGGGGGAGAAATTACTCTTCAATTTAATTTTGTTAGCTTCCATGACACTTCACCACACAAAATAAAACTGGTGAAAGGGCCTAAGAGATGGGTTTATACTCTGTTAAATATTATACTGGTGTTATCATCTGTTATGAGATACATGGCTCTTCACTTAGCCATTATAGTTGCATGGTCATTCCAGATGGCTTGAAACTTTTCAGGCTGTCTTCCAATATATGATAGGTATTAGTTTGACTTATCTTAATTCTTGGTAGTTTACCCATCTCCAAATCTAAATTTTACTCATGGGGATAGTAGCTTAAATGTTTTCGTGATTTCTGCCAAATCATTAATTAAAGCATCTGAAAACTTTTGCTAGTAATTCCCAGGTGGTTTGTTATTACAATCTATGGAATAACTGGTGCCACAAATTTGTTAGCACTGCTTCTCGTCTGTATAGGCTTTAAATAGACATGATAATCACCCATATATGGCTATATCATAATACTATCAGCATAAATGGTAGTAGTTGGTCCCAATTTGACGTGTAGTTCAGGGCTATCTAATCCAATACAACTCCTAAGGTTCCGTTTACACATGCTTCTCATCTGTTGGTGGATGAAGTATATGAATTAGTGATTGCTGGTTCTTTTCATCCAGATCCTCTAGCTTTCATGCGAAATTTGAGATTCTATTTTTGCCATTGTCTGGTAGTAACATCTGAGGGTAGTCATGCATTACTATGCCTTGATCATAAAAGAAACTTCTAGATAATCTTGTGGTGTAGATTTTGACTGCTGATGCTTCTAACCATTTTGTAAATTGGTCAATTGCCATAAGGATAAACAATAATACACTTGAGGAAGTAAGCAACAATTCTATCTCATAAATGGATCTATTTTAGAACGAGCTGTTGGTATTAAACAGATTAACTCAAATTGTTTATCTAGGAGTCAGGCTTGCGCAGGGTATGCAGAGTTCCAGGGCTTAATGTAATTCATCTGACATAGACTTCTAGAAGAACCAGTCTTTTAGGTATGTAATGTTTTATGAAATTAACCACAGCCAGCATGTCTGCAAGCTTTATCACTAATCCATATGTTCATTAGGTCAAATCTATGAGTATTTCTTGTCTTTGTTTTTCTTCTGAAGGAGTTCCATCAATACGCCCAGTACCTTTAGAACATCTTATAAGGACAATTTTCAGTTCACAGTTTCATTTTTGCAACCCTCCTCTGTTAATCTTGTCTGGTGTACAAGTAACCGCTCTTATTTTCTTGAAAGTGGTAAACATTATATGAGACAATCCATTAGCGTTGTGATGCTATCTTCCTATTCTGTAAATGATCTTAAAATCATACGCCTTGAGCTATAATGCCCATTGGTAAAGGCATTCATCTGGATCCTTTAGATTGCGCAGCCAGTGAAGCAATGTTTGGTCAATCATGACTTTAAAGCGCGCCCTTTACAAAGTAGGGTCAAAAGTACTTCATTGCTCTTTTCATCACCATAAACTCCTTTACCATCACAGTGTAGCTCAATTAAGTTTTTGTGAAACTTTTTGAGTAGTACTCAATAGTGTGGTCATTAATTTTCATCAAAATGGGCAATTATAACTCTAAGCCTAATATTACTAGCGTCAGTATACAGGTAAAAGGTCTAATTAAAGTCTGGGTATGAACAGACTGGTGCTCTACAATTTAGCTTTCGCCTATTCAAAGTCCTTCTCCTGCTCTAGGCCCTTTCAAACTTGGTCTCCTTGATTAACATGTAGGTAATTGGCTAAGCCAAGTCCTTAAAGTGGGGAGATAAACGGTTAATAGTATTCCACATTCTTAGAAACATTTGAATGTCACACATACTTTATGGCCAAAACATGGAAACTATGGCTTTGATCTTTTCATCCTGAGGCTCGATTTCTTTGAGACTGATCTCATGTTATAGAAATTCTAACTCCGCTTCAGGAAGATACACTTGCAATGCTTCAACTTCAGGTTAGAATCTTATAGCTGGGTAAATAAATCTTATAAGAGTTAGAGGTTTTCAAAAAAAGTGTTATCAACACTGATCTTTCATCTAAATAGATAAGATTACAAAATGATCAAGGCCCCTGAAGCTTGGTCCATCAGGCTTTGGAAGGTGGCAGAGGATTTTCACAGCCCCTGCGGCATCCTTGTAGGTTCAAATGACCATGACTGATGATCAGGGCGCATTTATCTTGGACTTCAGATGTGATATATCTTCTAGTACCCACTGACCAGATCCATTGCTGAGATTTACTATGACCTTCACCCACTTTAAAGTATTGACTGTTTAAGGGACCAGGTATTGATCTTCTCAGTAAATTCAATTTCTGGAAATAGTCCATAATCACACATTGTTCTGCCTTATTGCGCACTAGTATTTGTGGTGAAGCCCAAAGGTGTTTGAAGGTCTGATTAAGCCAGTGTTGATCCTTATATCAGACATGATGGGAAGAATATTGACAATTTGACTCCCTCAGCTGAATTGACATCTAGGCCCAAGAAGGGTGGTAAATCTATTTTCTTAATAAATTACCTGGAGAAATTGATAGTCATCATAGCTCTAGGCAAATCTGGTAAATCTCTGACAAGCCAAGTAGAGCATAAGATACCCCAAGATTAATTAATGGCTCATCAAAATTATGGATTATCTGAAGGTCAGTTGACAAATTCTTGTAGTAGCACAAAAGGTAGTAAATTGTGATGAACTCAAAAAGGATAAAAATCATGATACTGCTGATTGACTAACCAAAGTGACACACAGTCACATCCAACTTAGGTAATTATATTCACCATTTTTACCGTATCAGAATTATGATAAAATGGAATCATCAAATTTAAAATGTTACACTGACCAAGAGCCTCCTTAATAGATTCCCCTTCAAATTTTTTCTTTTTCCTTTTTCTTTTGGTGTATATTGTTGATTGCGACATCTAAAAGCCCCTGATTTTATACTATAAAAGGGTTAGTCGTTATTTCTATATCTCAATCTAGTACTTGACTTTAATAACTCCATTTTATGCCATACTTACCATAGGACGGATACTATAGCTCACAGGGCTTAAGCGGTGACTAGGCACAGTTTTAAAGCAAAGATATTCTTGTCATGTGACTTAATTGCCTTGAGTATTGATTATTGGGATTCTTGGGCATAGAATTATCAAGCTTTAAAAGGGAAGCCCTGCAGGCTGGTGCTCACTACAGGGGCTCAGCTTACACTTAAAAATACCTGCAATTAATTTATTGCACCATGGAGATAACCTGTTTGATAGTGTCTCCCGCTGAGTGCACAACAGAAACAGTGAAGATGATTGATTGTGATTCAACACCTCTTACATTTAATGATGTCAAAGAAATACTGTGAAGACTCCCAAATCTCATCATCTTACTTGGATCTCTAATGAGATAGTTAAAGAATTACTTCATGGAATCAGTAACTCAATTGAAAGAGGCATCCATGAAAGGGCATCCGCCATGGACAGATCTCTCATAAAACTGTATATATCCAGCTTTCTCCTAGAGATTTATGGATCAAGTGTGAATATATCTTTCTACATCAAGAAATTTGTACATCCTGCGCTCTATCATAAAATTTGCAATTACTAGAAATCCATAATGAGAAACTCCACCATTATAACAATACCTAAGGGGCCTTATGGAGGGCTTATGAAAAGGTATATAATTTAGCACCCCCAAAGTAAAGAAGACATCCACCGTTTGATCAAAATGAACCATTTATTCATTATTTAGCTCCATGATTAAATGGAGACAATTGATTTCCGCTGTATCAAGTATGTGAAGGAAGCTTTAAAAATTTTGTTTGAAAAGACATCTTAGAGCAAATGAAAATACTAAGCGATTACTTGACGCCTTTACTGAAGAGCTTCAACTACAATATAGATGCTCATGGCGAAATGGCGGCTCAAGCTTCTACTAGCCATCACCAGGAGGAAGAGCAAATCTACATCATTTTGTACTTAGAGCAAGCCCCATGAATAATTGAGTAGAAGTTTCATTGAACCTCAAAACAGAATCAGTATCTCAAGTTATTATTTCCTAAGTGGCCCATGTTGAGCAAGATCTGGCATCATATGAGACACAGGAAACTACTCTTTCCAATAATGAGTGACTAAAAGAACGGGAGAGCGACTTGAGAGGAATATCCCCCAATTTGGAGGACATTAATCAAGTCTATAATGACCTCATTGAAGCTGAGAATAGCTAGATTACTCTCACATAAGAGTTAAAAGCCATGATAAACAAGCCTCCTTTGAGCACTGAATCCATGAAGACAAAGGAGTACTTTCTATCACCGCATTGGTTTATTGGAAGATGAGAACAAGCTATTGCAAACATACCACTCATTTGATTGCCAACAATTTCACGATCTTGACATCCACAATAAGAACTTAGAGAACAATAAAGCTATTCTTGTTAGAAGAATCAATCTGCTGGATGTTGCGCCAAGACTTACCAAATAGGAAATGGAGCAACATTCAATCTTCTACATGACCAAATACATTGAATGGAACGTCAATTTTCAGAGCGACATAACAATTAAGATCAATCAATCTGAAGCTTCCAGAGTACATGTCATTACTGAATTAGTACATACTACATTTAAGCTTACGTCTAAGGACTAGTTTACACACGGTGAAGGGTTATTGCATCTTTCCTCTACATCTATGAAGTCACGATGGAAGTTGCAACTGATAATCAGAAGATTAAGCATTTTTATCTTCTATAAGCCGTATGGCTCAAGAAGATATGGTGTTTAATATGGATGCTTTCATACATGTTGAGAAGTGAAGTAAGCACTCATTAAGAAATTAAGGTCATAAATCAGATCCTGAGTATGAAGAAACAGGCCTCCATGTGATCTTCGCTACACCAGAATGAAACATTTGCTGAATTTGCCAACTGCTTATATAGAATCACAAACTTTGTTATTCTCAAAGATGATTACTATAATAATACTTTAGCCACCATTGTCGCTGGTTTACACAATTGCCCTGACCTAGCCATGCACTTCACTTCCAACAAATGATTCTTCAACTCTACCTTAGCTTTAAAAAAGCCTACTTAATGTAACTGACATACATAACCCAAAGACCTCCATAAAGACCTCCACAAAACCAAAAGTGTATACTGTGGAGGAGGTGAAGCCTAATAACTAGGAATAGTTAAGATGAAACTACTGAAAGAAGAATAAATATACTGGGGATATATATTTCAAGAAAAACCCTGCCCTTGCAGTAGAGCAAAGGAAGGTTGACTTATGTTCATGTACCTCTAAAGCCAACCAACACAAAGTACCTGATTGAAAATATTACCAAACACTCACCTCACTTGCAACGGAAAAAAACACAATTATGACTCTGAAGGTGGTCATGAGTATACAGTTTATTACATTTTATGTCCACCTGCTGAGCTCGCCATTCTGGACCGTTTGAATGCTGATAATATTGATAACGCTCAGGCTTCTGAAGGCACCTACCTCAGTCAGGTTATAAGGCGCCCTCAAATTATTGATACAGACAGCAATGCTGAGAAGTACCTTGCCCTATTGATCTGGCTATCTTGAGCGCCCATGGTCTGATGGAAATTAAGAAAAAGTACCTGAGACTGCCCAAAAACTCCAATGCAACAATTCGCCTCAAGGAGGTGCTAGCCTATCCGCTGAAATTTGGAGAGAATTTCACCCAAGTGGAGGTGGTAATAAAAAGGTCTAAACTGATGGCTATCTTATACATGGGATCACCTATCCATGTTGTGTCAACGCCCACATCAAGAATATCAAACTTGCTCTAGGACCATCTAGTACTAAAAAAAAACTTGCTCTATACCTTGATTCCACTCAATAGTAGAGTACCCCTGGTACAACTACCAAGGTAATATGTGCATACTCATCTCTGCCAATCCAAATTTGGCAAGCAAGTATTTTCAGCTCACACCTTTACCTTTGACAATGGTCAATATGTATTCTCATCAGGAAGGGATTTATAAAAATATATGAAGGAGTTATCAACCTGAAAGTAGGAACTTATCTTTCCTCAACTTTGAAGTTCCCCTTGTCCTGGATAGCAAAGCTCAATCAGGAAGGATTACTCTTGTATATTTGCATTCCTGTTTCTTCTTCACCTTTTTGATATTCTACCTCTGGAGGAAACACAAAAAGCTACCCAATCCAGTATATATAATAAAGGACATAATATTTTATGCCACTGAGGAGGTAAAATTAAATTAGGAGAACAAAGTGTGGTTTCTTTAATATAACCTTGCATCACCTTCAAACAATTTGCTACACAATACTAGTAACGATAGTATAAGTAGGTTTGAACCATGAGTATTGATGAGAAAGCTCAAACCATATTATCAGCAGCCTATTGAACTGGTACTTGGAAACTTGCAAAAAAAATGATATTCTAGTCAAAAAGTATCAAAAAATTAGGGAAGTTCAATTATTTTGATTGATGAAATTGACAAGGTACATTTTTTGGTAATTAACTTGCTTTTGGCCTACCTGACAATAATTTAACTTGCACTATCACTCAGTCCAAATATCCTATAAGCTAAATCAAGAGGAACTTAAGAATTGTGCATCAACAACAGAATATATAAGAATATGTGTTGGAATTTCAGTTGACTGCATTATCCATCTTACAGACAGTTTAAGTATTTTAGAGATTGTTATTCACATTCTATTATTTGGTGATAATTGCAGACATAATATTAGTCATATATATAATCAGCGGATATGGTACAATGATTGTAAATTAGTGCTTAGTTGGGGATCATCCCTGACGCTATTAATTAAAAGATTTCATGAGGGATTACACCTATTAGTTGTATTAAACGAAAAACATTTTTGATCTAACAACTAAGGCGTTTATCAAAGCTAACTAAGCATTTTAACGTTTGTTTTGTTAATAAGAAGTTTAATCAGGCGATATGGTCCTTATGAAATTGGAGTATGGTTCTTGATACTAATAAATGATTTTCAAACAGCAAAAATTACTTTTTGGAGATTAATTAAGGCAAAAGAAGCCACTTTATTTAGAAGTTAATCTTAAGGGTCAAAAGATTTAGTAAATAAAAATTAATCTCTAGTGAGCAGTTGAAAAACTATGCGCCTGTTGAACTTCAAACCCCTATTTATATTATTATAATAAAGCAAATTTTATTTTGATAAAAACTTAATTTTTTATAGATTAGTTGTATAGTTTACTCTTTGGGATAAGAGTGTAAGGATAGGAATCCTTAAGTTTTCTGTTTATTATCAAATCACCGCCAAGCTCTGCGTGAAAAGAATAGGGAAAAGCTACCAATCAGTCTAAAGATATCTTCAAGAGGAAAAAAACCTGTTTAGCGTTGGACCTTTATACACAACGTTGTTTTAAGAGCACTCAATTTAAATTATAGTCTTTATATAATTATTGCCCCAGTTTATTCAGTTAATTTAATCGGCGCAATTTGTTAAAAATCTTTGCAGTTAAATAAGGGAGCTAAAGCGAGCTAGAAAATTTAAATAGTCAATCTTTCAGATTTTAACATTTGGTGCTCACTAAAGGGTTAGTTGAGTTTATGAAAGCCAAATTAATCAATAATGTCTTATAATAACGAACTTTTTGAGCTTTGAGAGGAGTTTGACACCGTCAACCAGAACGTGTTGAGCTCAGCATCACAAGCCAATGTCACATTTCTGTAAGTATTTGTAACTAAAATATGTAGAGGAGATTGAGCAGGTCAAGAAAACCTAATAACGACCTCTGGGGAAGATGACATCTTTTATAGCAAAAAGAGGATATATTAATTAAAGAAATCTTATTATAAAAACTGAAAATGAAGCGGACTGAGAACGCCTCTGTCACGTTCATTTGGATACAGTAAGAATGTGGAAGCATATTGAGGAGCTAGAGAATCACAATTGTGATTGCACTCCACTGGAGGTGAACAGAGCTGATGATAATTGATACAAAACTCCATTAAGTAAGGAAGCCCCAATGAGAAATGAACCTAAATTGTTCACTGCCATGTTAGAGATGACTCCAAAAGCAATGATTTTGGTTAATCAAGTTTTTAGAAAGGAATTATCTTTCAGTGGAGTGAACAAAAAAGTTTTGGTTTTATAGAAATTTTCCGCCTTTAACTTTGATAATGTCCTGGCATTTTTCCGTTTTTTAAGATGACAATGTTTCGTTAAGTGGACGACCAAAAAGTGGCAACTGTCATTATAGCTTTAATATTAATTCTCAGAATCTGGTGTTGCCCCACCTTAATGGGGAATGTTGATCATATGCTGAAGCTAAGGAATCGATCATGACCAAAGTTGGAAGTGCTACTAGAATGGCAAATAGCAAAAAAGAATTTATGGGTATAAATTCCAAAATTATTAATCTTTGGCCACTTTTGACAATGGTTTATACCAGGAGTTGCAGATTCTTAAAGGGGAAGAAGTACTTTCAGATCTTTTTGCGCATATTACTATGCAGTTGGCATATTGGCCCTATCATGAACTGCATCAGATCATGGCATCAGCGCTGGCAAATCAAACCTTGACCACGCAGTTGGTGGATCATCTTTTGATTCTCAGAGCGACATTTAATGATCCCAATCAATCCTATAAAGTGAACCAGAAAAAGGCTCAGAATATTGTTAAATTTGCTGAGACCCAGAAGACACCTGAGAATTGAATCATACTTGGAAATAAATCTAAGGGACAAAAATTAGCGGATATAATTCCAATCCATCATTTCAAATGTGAGAAACTTGGTCATCTGATTGCTCAATGTTGGGATATTAAAACTGAAGGAACACATTAAGTTTGCTCAGAATAAGGAAAAAGAAACTGGCACAGTGTTGGGAAAAGGACAAGTGGTCTAGACGAGGGAAAACATAGTACATTTTTCAAACCAGTCCCTTGAATTCATGAATGACAATATTGACGTTGCTTTTTTGTGGATTATAATGAACTGATCCACTTTACCAGGTACTAGATTTGGATGTCTGCGCAATTACACAAGTAAAGGTGGAAAAAATGGACCCAAAATTATAAGAGAGGTTGCTCAACTGTATGCTCAACAGATAGCAGAGAAGATCTTTTCACGTTTTATTCTTGAAGAGTTGGCCAAAACTAAACTTGATAATGCATATTTTTCTTTATCTATCAGCGTAATCAAGGGATCTCTTCTTGACCTATCCTCACAAATTAGTCCATATTATTAATTCAGCAAATAATGCTACTAAGTAAATGCTTTATTGCATTACTCTGAATTTACTATTCAGACATTCTATTCAATCAAATAAGAGTAAAGGCAATAACTAACAGTGGAGTGACCACCAATATTGTTTAGCCAAATTAGTAAAATGCATAATGATTTTGGCAGGTTTTGAACATCATAAGAGAATGGAGCCAAAGGTTAGGGCCACCTAGTGTTATAAATAAAAAATAGTATGAAACCACCAGACCAGATAACGCCACATCACGTGGACTTATAGTGTGCTGCCACTTTGGTTTTGAATCCTGGTAGTATCTTCTCCCACCATAGGGTTGGATAATCCGAATAATGGCATACACATCAGGACATAATCTAAGAAAGATAGTGTAATGTGTAATTATAAAGAAAGAACCATGACGTTTTTGCATCACACTGCCTAGGTTCATCAGCAGAAAGGAGAGGCCCTCTGACAAAAAGGAATAATTTTTAAATCTGATTTACAACGATGGCATTATACTTAATAATACAAAATAGCTAGAAGAAAATGGAGGGAAATGCAATGGGATCTTGGAAGATAGAAGAATACATTTGAGGATGAATTCAATGAACACCATTCCACAATAAATGCAAATTAAAGCTAAAACAGGGTTAATGCTTAGAATCCCAGAACAGCTGTATAACAGTGTTGTTATCAAATGAATTAAATCAAGGATTAAGTCATGGGTAGCGCCAGAAAACTATGTGAGGACACAGAAAAATTAGAGTCTGAGTAAATCTGGATGAAAACTGATGGAAGTTGAAATAATCAAATCATTAAAACTTTTCTTTCTCGTTGCAATCACTTTTGCAACTTATTCAATTCAAGTCTGATTCTAGTTTGATAATCTCACAGAGGAGATTAGTCTGAGCCCATGTCAGGGAGCAGTTGGGCAAGTAAGGTAAGAGGAGCAGGTGGAAGGCCCACAGCCTCAAACGTTAGAAAACGCCCCGGAGAAACTGGCAAAATAGAAAAAAAATAAAAAAAAACTGGCGGTCACTATTTCCCCAGAAATCCTCACTTGGCAAGCATAATTCAACCAGTACATCAACACGCCACACTCCCAACCACTCTTGCCGGTAGAATACGGAGTCTGTGTGTTTCTGGACATCCAACAAACAGCTTTATGAGAAAAATTTTGTGGGGATGTGCACACTTTTTTCCTGACCGCGGTGTATGTTGCACCTCACTCCATGTCATGTGGTTGGCTGGACCTCGGTTTCAAAAACAAGGAGGCAGCAGATGAAGCTGCTGTGGTGCATGTAGTGATTGACCTCCCCAAAGGGCAACGGGTCATTAGAACCAAATTCACCAGATGGACAAAATCCAACCGAATTTTCCTCACGTTTGACTTTTTGCCTACTATGGTAAAACGTGCCATTTTGGAGTAGCACCTGAAAGATGGTATCAGTATATGGCGAAATACAATCTTTTGAGATGCAACACTTTATGCTGATGCCACACCTGTGCAGTGGCAAAGCCATCGCAGTTCTGACCCCAACTGAGGAGATTGCAAAGGACCTAACCTAGATCCCACACTCCACATATATCAATATTGAAGGGCATACCACCCACCCTTTCTGGGTAACCGTGGACAGCGCACCCCCCATCTGCAACCACTGCAATGTGTTCAGCCATAAGGCACATGCATGCCCCACCAAGGAGGGCATCACATTCCAAGAGCACCCCTCAGCGGCCATGGCAAGCAGAGAGGCGCACTACAAACCAACCACAAGCACCAAAGAGGCTTTCTCGTGGGGAGCACAAGGCTGCTACCTACTGGTAAAACCTATCTCCCCACAAGAGTGGAAGAAGGCCAAGCAGGCCCGCAGGGCCATGTCCAAGGAAGCGGCCAAAGTCACCACCACTATCCCACACTCCCAACACCAGGAGGACATCGAAACCTTTGCAGTGGAAGCAACTTGGGAAACCCTCAACCAATCAGATTGGGAAGCCTGTGCTGATTGGGCCACCCAATCTGAGGATCCGATGGGTGACTTGATCTCACCTGATCTTTGCAACCAAGCTCCAGTTGAAACCGACTTGGGACCCAACCACCTGAAAATTTTTTTTTTGACCTGAACGTTGGTGCACCAAACTCATCTTCACCACAAAAAATTTGTTTGACGTTGGGGAAACAAAAAGAAAAGGCAAAAGCCAACGCAAATCTTTCTGCTAAAGATAACAAAACTACCAATAGCATTGCTACAAACACCTGCGCTGCCATGAAGGCCCATGGAGATCTAGAGGAGGCTAGTGGGCCCAAGTGCCAACCCCCTCACACCTAAGGTGCGATGGGGGAAACCTTCACTTTAGGGACGTTGAATATTGCCGGACTCAAGGCCTCGCCATCCCAGGCTAGGAAACTGAGTTTTTTACAAACAAATTTACCCGTGATATCCTGGCCATCCAGGAGCCCCCTGTCCGCAAGGTTCTGAGGATGCTTGGAAAATCATGCTCCTCCCTTCCCTATCCTTTTGGTCAGAGCACTGTGGGGTGCTAGTTTAGAAAAACAATTTTTCAAATTTTTATCATCAGAATTCTTCCTCAATGGCTGAGTCCTCATTGTCACTTTCTCGTGGGCCAACGTGGTGCATGCTATCATCAACATCTATGCCCCAACCTGTGCACAAGAGCGTCAGGAATTTTTCTTGTTGGTCAAATCCCTCCCATTACCCCCAGACCCTTTCATAGTCAGCGACATGAACTGTTGGCTAAACACACCCACGGATCATTGGCCTGCCTCCTCCCACGCCCCCCAGGGTCACGTAGAACTTCACGTTCTAAAGGCAACCCTTGGGTTAATAGATGCACTGCTGCGGCAAGCCCCGTTGCTCAAAAACATGACGCGCCCCCACGTCCACAATGGACAATTAAGGTCCATGACCCGCATCAACCTTATCCTCACACCGGCGAAATTCTAACCTCACATTTCCCACTTCCAAACAACAAAAATTGAATTCTCCGACCACTGGCTGGTCTTGATAACCTTCCACCTACCTGTCACAGTGGCTAAGGCCCCACATTGGTGCAAACTCCGCCCTCTCAAACTTGCATCACCAGGATTTTCCACTTAGGTGGAATCAGCAACTTTGGCAAAAGAGTTTGTTACACCATTTTGCGCGGACCCCATCTCCAAATGGGCAGCCTTCAAAGAGGACACCATCTGCCACTCTCGCCACCTCTCCTCCCAACGCTCACAAGCCACATCAGCTGTCATTTCACGCACTCTGGCAGAGTTGGCAACCTGGAGTCCAACATCCCAGCTACAGGCTACAGCCCTGCATGGGGCCAGAAGTGGGCGGAAGCAGCCACCCACCTCAACGCGCTCAAAAGGCAACACAAACATTGGGTTTGTGTTCAGTACAGGGCAAACGCATTACAGAGGGCGACAAGTGCACCGCATGTTTTTCTAAAAAATTTTTGCACCATGCCAGAGCGTGGCCTGCACACAGGTGTGAAGATCAGATGATTCCATCGCGGACATGCCAGCTGAAGTGGCAATCAAAATACAAAAGTATTACTCTGAGTTATACCAATCCAATCCAATTCAGCCAGCTGAAGTGACGGAATTTTTGACCAAACCCACATCTGCACCATTTCCTGATACCCGGAAATAATGAATTTAATTACTCTGAATGAACTATGGAAAGCCATCCGTGGTGCACCAAATTGGAAATGCCCAGGCCCAGATGGCATTCCATATGAATTCTATAAAAGTACTTCAAATATATATCCCCACTTCTGCTTGCCTCACTTAACCAATGCCTTCTGGAAACGCGCCTCCTACCAGGAGGACAAGAGGCCTTCACTGTCACACTCTTCAAGAAAGGGGACAAGCTAGACTCAGCCAACTGGAGCACCATTTCTTTAACTAACACGGATACAAAAATTTTACTAAAATCATGGCTAACCGTTTAGGGATTGTAGCATCTGCCACCATCTCCCCAGAACAATTCATTTTCATACCCAGAAGGTCGATTTGGGACAACGTGCACTATGTGGCTAACGCGTGCCAGTCCACAGCCTCTGGGGCACTTGCATTCTTGGACCAACAGAAGGCCTATGATAGAGTAAACTGGAAATACCTCAGGGCCTGCCTCCATCAATTCCGCTTACCCCCTCGCTTCATCAATAGGGTGATGCTGCTCACAGAATCAGCAACAATGGCAGTGCATGGCCCTGGCTTCCTAACGGAAGTAGTCCGCCCTCAAAGGGGCTTGCGACAAGGGGACCCCCTCAGCCCACTCTTATACAACTTCAGCCTTACCCACTACTTCGAAACGTGAATGCCCAACTCACTGGGGTCCATGTACCAGGCCAAGTCCCAGTCAAAATGATGGCGTTTGCAGATGACTGTGTGGTTGGGGTGTCTAATAATAAAGATGCACGCGCGCTTGAAGCTCTCATCCAGGAGTATTCCCAGGTAAGTAATGCTGCACTGAACGCTTCCAAAACCAAAATCATCCTCCTTGGTTGGTATCAAACCTGCTGGGCCCCAGCGACCAGTGCCCAGCCCAGCCCATCTGCTCGCACACGTGCTCGCCCCCCCTGCTCACCCCACACCACCCACTAGTGCTCCCCTTCGTGCCACGCCCTACCATAGGGCCTGTCCGCCATCTGGGCATGTGGGTGGAGGCAGGCAGGTACACTTCAGCAGTAATGGAAAGTCATATTCTAGACAACGTGACGAAGCGCATCGCCTCCCTCAGAGCCCACCCTACTTCCCTTACTGGCAGGGTTGTTTTAGCCAACTCTATGCTCCTCTCCAAAGTCTGGTTTGGAGCCCACGCCATCCCCTTCTCCCCAGGCTTTTTCAAATCCTTGTATGCCCTTCTGCAAGGATGGCTTTGGTCAGGCCTCCTACCACCAGTACGGCTAGAGGTCATGTTTGGCCCTCATCATCATGGTGTCATGGGCCTGCTTGACTTCAAAGCCCATGCTGCCAAGATCCTGGGCACCTGGATTGTGGCCATCACCACCCCTACGCTCCCCTCCCAACACTGGTCCCACGCAGCCCGCTCCAACTTCTCCCACACCTTGGGCCTTAACAATCCATCGGACCCTCACTCCTTGATGAAATACCTGGCTTCCCACCCATCGGCCACAGGTCCTCACGGTACTAAAACCCACTACAAACAAATCCTCCTCTCCATGCGGAGCGCTGAGTGGAGAATTCATATTAGTTGACACACAGCCCAGAGAGGCCGCCCCTCTCCTCAGTTCACACAAGAGGTAAAGGGGTTACCCATTCAAGATGGCATGATTCCCACACGGCCCCATGTCCTATCCAGGGTGGACTACCTGGATATGATGGACATCCCTTACTCCATTGAGACTCAGAAGACTATTTGGAAATATGCACACCATCCTCTGTTGCAGCCTCGAATCCATTCCCATGTGTGGCGCTGCCTGAGGTGGGTGTACCATATGGCTGAGCGCTCTAACGCTTTACACTCATCCTGCGCCATGTGTGGCCAGTATGGAATGCTGTTCCACCGCATGGAGAAGTGTCCTACCTCTAGAGTGATATGGCGCGAAGTTCAACGTCTGCTTGGCCAGGATCAAACATATCCCTTCAGTCTGTCAAGAGATATGTTTGCTTTATCAATGGCCTCCCCCTTCCACCCTTCCTCCGTGCTCTGGTGGTTGCAATCGCCATGTGGACTATCCACACGATTGTCTTGGATGCCATCGCAGGCTCCACCCCCACCCTCCCAAAAGCTGTCCACAGATTCTGGTCTCATTTGGTGGACCACTTCTGGTGTGGATATTTGGATACCTCCCACCGCATCACTGACAGCTGGTCTCCTCCTGGTTCCCAGTTTGGTTTATCAAATCAGACCCTTTCCTCCACACGTGTTCAATTGTGGCTACGGCCCCTTCACACGTTCCCTCCCCCTCCCCATAGTGGCGTTCCTGGTGGCAACAAGAGCTAGCATCGCTTCTCTGGGGTGCCTTCCCTGTTACTAAGTTTTGTTTCTTTTGGGTCAAATTTGGAAGTGTCCATCCCATAGTCAGCCTTCCTCACAATAAATTTAAATTTAAATTTAAATTTAAATTTAAAAATTTAAAAATAATCAAATCATTGTATTTCTGCATCTGATCCTTACAAGCTAATTAAGAAAATTACACAATTAAAGAACATTACCCAAAAATGGGTTTATCAGCAGATGTTGCCTAAAAATGTCAATGTGTTAAAGGTAAAGAGCAATTGACTGCTCTATCTAATGACATTAAAAGAGGTTCTCCGGCTATTTGAGGAATATCAGTGATTTACAAAAATGACCATAAACTCAGATGCGCAATAAATTATGATCTAAAAGGTTGTCATTGGGGAATAACCACTGATAAGGATGAGACCTGTCCGCCAGTCTAGAGCTGGTGAAGCTGAGGCCAGCGAAGAAATCAGCAAGATGGTTGAGCATGAGCTCCTCATTACATCATTGAGTCCATGGGTTATCCGATTCTAATTGTGAAAAAGAAGGATAGATCAAATCATTAGTGAGTGATTATTGCCAATTAAATAAAATCACTAAAAAGCTTTTATCCACTTCCCAGGATTGATAATGCGCTCAATTTCCTAGATGATGCAAAGCAATTTTAGCTATATGTTTAATTTTGGGATATTTGCAAATAAATTTGCCAAATGAAGGTCATAAAAATTGTAATATAACCACACAAGGGTTGTATCAGCCGACTAGAATGCCCCAGGTGTCACAATAAGGCTGTGACATTCCAGAGGGCCATGAATTCAATACTAAGTGATTTAAAAAGTTTTTCATTCTGGTATGCCTATATGATATCTTTGTCTTCACCATGACATCTAAAGAGCATTTAGAGCATTTAGAGCATTTAGAGGAAATATTAAAGCTTTTGGCATTAGCAAATCTGAAAATAAAGTGAGAAAATGACATTTTTTAAGAAGGAACTTGAAACATCGGGGTTTTTATTTAAACTTTGGATAATTAAATCTGCAACCAATGAAGATAGAAACCATAAGCAGTTGATGATCCCAAAGAGCAATTGGGATATTTAAGTTTTTCTGAGGATGATTGGATAACAATACCAATTCAATATAGGCTTTTTTTGGAATCGCTAAGCCATTATTCTACCTATTAAAGGACAAAAATGATTTTTATGTAATGATGAAGACCAAAAATTAATTATGATGATATCTAAAAATATATAATGAGTAGCTGTAACAGTTGGTTTAAACCAATCATAGCATTTTTACTTGAGATTCAGATTGTCAAGTCTAAAGAAAAGTTTTTTAGGGTTTGTGGTTTATGCTTGGTTTGGCACTTGCTGGGCCCCACTATGGCTATTCTTTAAGCTCTTAGGAGCCTAAAAAAGTGTGGGAGGGGCTCCCGAAGGGCGTCCTTGAAAGGTTGGGCCTGTGAGATTCTGAACTCAGTTCAGAAGGCTTTCTTGTTTCCCACCTTCTTGTGGGTCTTTTCAGTTGTCTTGGGCCATCCTTGCCTTGTTTTACCTTATATCCTGCGCCAAACCTAATTTTTTCACCTAAAAAAATGTTGGGTTTTGAAATTGACTAAATCTAATTTAAACCTCTGAATTTTTTCTTGGTCACTTGCTTTGTATATCTTATTAGGATTAAATTTGTTTGCATGTTTATTTTGTTAATAATTAAAACAAGGCTGAATTTGGGGCCAAAATCCTTACTTACCTGTCATCTTTTTTTTGCTTTTGAATTTCCCTAAATCCAAAATTTAATTGGTGAGTATGATGAATCAAACCACTTACCTTGAGGGGACCTCATATTGACAATCTTTTGGCGTCAAATTTTGGCACCAATCCTAAGGCAAGATGGTGGTCAAATATGGGACGTTTTTCAATTTTTACAGTAGCCCTGTGCTGAAGTAGCTTGATTCTAACTAGCAATCTATTATTCAAACATATGCCTCATTAATGGCAATTGGAGCCTTTTTGAGTCAAGTGGATGATAATGGGAAAGTGCATTTAGTGTTGTATGTGAGCAGGACACAAAAAGTGGAAAAAGGAATTACACCACTACAGAGCACAAGTGCCTGGCGGTAATCTATAACTGCAAACAATTTTGAGTGTAGGTACATAGACAAACTTTAAAGTTGTAACTGGTCACTTGTCCATGCGCTGGCAACAAACCCTTAATGAACCAGAGGGCCAGATGGCCTTTTTGGATTTTTAAACTGAAAACTATTACTAAAATATCCATTGGGCTTGAGAAACACATCTAAACGCTGAAGGATAGTCACAATTGCATGCTGTTCAAGTTGTACATTATAAGTATGATGTGTTATTAAAGTAAATGATTAATGGCAATATCAGGGATGCACCCAAGAAATCAAGAGCTCGTTTAGAAAATTGATGGAGAGCATGGGAATTGAAGAATAATCAGCCATACAAACAATTGACAGAAAACGCTTTTATTTCTTAAACAATTAGGATGAGCAAATATCGGCAATTATTTACACAAAGTAGTCAGCCATTGTGGCCTAAGGAATACTATTGATCATATTTGGCAGCATTGATGGGAATCAATTAATTATGATGATGTGACTACTAGGCCTGTTGTGTGGAGTGACAACTCTACAAAGTTCACTAAAATGTATATGATATCAGCTAGTATGCTCTATGATTTCGTGGCACATGGTCATAGATGTTATGGGATCATTGAATGTCAGTATTGGGGCGTGAAGTACATAATAGTCGCAATATATTATTAAACTAGATGATCAAAATGAGCTTCTATAGAGTGATGCAACAAGCACAGCAAAATTTGTTTTTTACCAAGTGGTATGCCAGAATGTATGCCCTCAAGTTTTATTAAGTAGCAATGGGACCAACTTTACATCCTATATGATTTCAAGGTTATATGACTAATGGGAATCTAAGGAGTGATGTCCATTCCCTACCTCTAGAAACAAATGATACGTTGGAGAGAGTAGATGAAACTCTAGTTAAGACGCAAGAAAACTAGGCATGGGGTGACCTTTTAATTGGGCTCCCATCTGGTTTAGTTATCTTCACCTACAATTTCAGTTACCATTTGGCAATGAGGACAACTTCATTTAAAAATTCTATATGGGCAAAGGGCTGCATTACCACTAATCTTGTATTCTGCCAAAGAACCAGCTTAAGAATGATTGCTGAACTATATTGATCCTGTCTGGCAATATCATGATCAAGTTGCAATATTAGATACTTAATAAAGCACTGAAGTAGAGGAACAATGCAAAGAAAATGGACAACTAGAATCAACTGGCGTTAAAAGAATACAATGTGGGTTAAAGGGATAGACTATTGTGGCACTCATAAAGGTTTAGGAGAAAAAACAAGTTGAATGTCCTATGGTTAGGTCCATTTGAGATTATTACAAAGTTAGCGACAGATTCCTATTTGATGAAAAGCATTAAGGAAAGTCATATAGTAAATAGAGTCCATGCTAAGTAATTGAAGAATTTGACATAAAAAAATTTAAAAAGAAAAATATATTAAAAATAATAAAATATTCTACATTATTGCAAAGAAAAAAAAATCAAATTCATAAAAAAACTTGATAAGAAAATCACTTTGCAGACAAAAATAGAAAAATCGGAAAAAATATTAAGAATTCTGATTTGTATTGCTGTTTTGTTGCCGCAGTTGAGATCTATAAAGGATCCATCCTTCCATTGTTAGTAAGGGAGAAGGGAAAAATAAAATGATTGTAGTGATGAAGTTGGGCAGAATAATGATGAGCAAAAAAAGATATGTCTTAGAGGCCAAAAGAAATGCACAAGTTGTTGGTAAGACTAGCTCAGGTTGAGACAGGGTTATCCATGAGTAGTCCCAGGGCGCTTGTACAGTACTCAGCAAGACCAACTAAGAGGATCATGTTAATGACAAGGAGTCATTAAACCCACCTTGGGTTAGTACAGATTGACTGATGGGAAGCCATTGGAACCCATCTTAGGGGTACGTAAAGGTTATATGGCTAGTCAAAATTGGGAACCCATCCTAGGGTTTATACAGGTTAAAAAGTTTATTTTTGGCAAGGATGGTTGATATGGTTCTGGTGTGGCATGATGCCATGGGAACTGCACTTGAGAGAGGCGGCAGAGGGTAGCAACAAAAAAAAGGAGTTATAAGGATGAGAATGGTATGAGAGCATTAATGTGGACAAAGATGAGCTCCACTGAAGACATAAATTTATGATGGCTGAACATGACCATGGCATGAGGTAAAATCCATCTCTAAAGTTTTTATCTTCTGGTGAATAATCTGGTCAAGTGAGGGATATGTTGGAATATCAGTTTGCATGTTGGAATTTCAGTTGACCACATTATCCAACCTATTGACCAATTAATGGATTTGATGATTAGTTAACATTATATAGTCTCAGCAATGGTCGCCAACTTGAAGTATTATTGTTGGGAATCATCCCCAATGATTTAAGCATGAACTCAATAAGAGAATAACATCTAACAAAAATTATTTTAGTAAATTGTTTAATATCTTGGCAGAAATTGGTGAAAGCTGAGATTATCAACAGTAATCATCCCTGATGAAATTAAGCATTAATTTGATATGGGAGAAGTACCCAATAATCAAATTATGGGAAATCGTTTAAATGGAACAGATGGGGAGTCACCAAATACTACCTAAACGTTCTAATACCGGAGGTATAGGATAGGATCATCGTTGGCCAACATAATTGGCTTTGAGTTCCCAACACCAATTGTTTGATCACTCAACAGCTGAGGATTACGCTGGATAAGAAAATCAAGTCAATGATGCCTGATGAAATTTGGTGCCAAACACTTGAAAGTCAAACTTGCATAGGAGAGCAAATAATTCCCAGCAGACAGCTGAAAAGTTGTGTGTTAATTTTAACTATAAAACCTTTCAAAATATTTCCTAATTAAATTAGATTCAAAAATAATAATAACTAAATTGTTATACATTGGCTGTTTAACTTTACTTTTAAAATAAGAGTGTAAGGATCAGATATCTGAAGTTTTATTTTATCAATTCTCCGCATGGCTCTGTGAGAAGAGAATAGAGTAAATTGTTCCCTACCAGTACCAAAATATCTTTAAAAAGGAAGAAGCACCATCTAGCGTTAGACAATTTACTGAACGTGGCTTTTGGGCATTTAACTTTAATATAGTCTTCATACTATTATTGCCCCAGTAAATTATTCTCAATAAAAATGAAAATATCTAAGAATCTGAGAAGTTGAAATCAGTGCTCAGAAGCGAGCAACCATCTAGTAACCTAGATTTTAACAATTGGTACTCACTATAGGGTATATTTGAGTTGTCAAAAGCCAATTTAAAACACTTTGTCTTAAGGTTGAGCTTGAGAAGCTCTGGGTAGAACTATAGGCCACCAATCAAGATGTGCTTAGAATAGCATATCAAGCTGACTTTAGTACCTTGGAGGAGCGTTTAATCAAGGCGAAATAGATGTTCAAACTAGTTGGAACCTTGAATAATGACCTGCGTGGAAAAATTGCCTCTTTGAAGTGGAAAGAGGGGATACTTATAAAAGAAATTCAAAAAACCCAACATGAAGTGGATTGAGAATATATCCAGCGATTTCATTAGGAGATGGAGAAAATGACAAAGCAAATGAGGAATTGGATAATCACAAGTGTGATTGTGCGCAATTTGATGCAAATGAGGCTCACAAAAAGGCATGCAAAACTCCAACTAGGAAGACCTCTCCACCTCAAAATATGCCCAAATCATTTTGCTGGTGTATCAGAAATGACTCTTAGCCAACCTATGGCTACTCGAGTTGTTGGGCAAAAATTTTCAAAGAGTGGAGCAACTGAGGAATTTTTAAATATTCCAAAGCTTCCCACCTTTCACAAGAATAACTTCCCAGCGTTTATTCTGCCTTTTTGAGATGACCATGTTCAGTTAATCAGACCATCAGAAAGCGGTGATTATAATGGACTGTCTTAGCACTGATTGCCAGAATCTGGTGCTACCAAACCTCAATGGGGACAACTGGTCATATGTAGAAGCAAAAGCAGTGATTATGTTGGATTATGGAAGTCCTAATTGGATAAGAAAACAAGCAAGAGCTCATGAGTATACAATTCTGCAAGGAAAAGACCCTGGATAGTTTTGCTGACAAGTTTTACTATAATTCCCATATCTTTTCAGGGGCAAAAGTGCTTACTCAGTTTGATGCATGCTGGCCATGTAGTCAGCACTTTGTCCCTACAGCAAATTGCATCAGATTATGGCATCAGAACTAATAACTGAAATAACGACATCTCAGATGATGTACCATTTGAAGATGTTGGGAACAACTTTTGATACGCCTAATCAATTCTATGATGAAAAACCAACTGAGGACGATCAAACTATGGTTTGATTAAAAGATGAAATTACAATGAGCATTGAAAAAGCCGTTAATCAGCAGAATCAAGTCATATTAGGAAAAACCCCAATGTATCCAAGTGGAAGGATAGATCAACTAGCTACTATTGGGAAAATGAAGTGATGGGACTTTTTACTAACCCAAAGTTGGAAGAAGAAATCACAATGATATTTGATTATTGTGATTCATTAAGAGAGAGGATAAAAATGCCCAAAATTTGGGTAAAGGCTTTCAGTATAGATGCGGAACTATCTAGAACTGCAAGATAACCTGTTCTGCCAGATATCTACCTGGAATAAAGTTGTTAGCAGGACCAGCTCAGGTTGCAACTAGTCCGCTGTGAGAAGTCCCAAGGTGTTAGATGAGATCAAAATGAAAGGAAATAATTCAGAGAGTAGTGGCTGAAGTCAGTCAATTTGAAATTAGTCAATTAATTAGAAGAGCAAAGTATGCCAAATTATAGGATCAGTTCCAGACAAATTTAAGAAAATAAAAATATAACCAGATTAATCTGTGCGAGTAGTGGATCATTTACAGATATATTGGCAGAATTAATATAAACGGTTGAGTCAGCAAATAATGCTGAGAAATAAAATCAGATTTAGAATTTTTTGGATAGAGAAAAACATATTTAATTAATCCATTGTTGTGAGATAGGATCAGAATCTGATGAATTTGGATAGTGAAAAGCGTTTTAATAAATCCATGCACATAGGAGGGGATTGTGTACAGTTCTATTTTAGAGTTAATCTGAATATTTAAGTCAACAATTAAATGATGGAGAAAAACTAAAAAAGGAAAATGAGTTGGATGTCTATGGATGGCACCATTCAAAATTATCATTAAGTTGGTGAATGATGCCTATATGATCAAGAATGTCAAAGATGGTTACATAATCAATAAAGTCCACAAAAAATACTTAAAATATTGGACTTAAGAAAAAAATATAAATATTAAAAATTAGATAAAAAGATAAAAAGATGCATAAGAAAATATAAAAACCAGAAATATATTAAGAAATTCAATTTTTAGTCATGTGGTGATGCATCTAGCAATAAACCACACCTATTCTGCATGAAGGAAGGGAAAGACAATAACAGGCATGAGTCCCAAGCATTGGCAGGACCAGGATGAGCTGAAACTAGATCCACCAGAATAGTACCTATCAATAAGAAGTTGAAACCCGTCCTGAGGTTGGTACAGGTGGTAAGGTGCTATTAGGGACCTGTCCTGGAGTTAGTACAGGTTGGCTATTGAGTCACAGAAACCCATCCTGGGGTTGGTACAGGTTGAATGGAACAATGCCATTGGGGCCCATCCTGGGGTTTGTACAAAGGTACCAGTTGATCTTTGAGCAAGGATGAAAAGATGGGACTGGCGTGGCATAATGTCAAAGGAATTGCGCTTGAGAAGAGTGGCAGTAGGTAGAAACCAAGGATAAGAAGTCAAAACTGAGAAGAGCATATGGGCAACGAGTGCAGACAGAGCCAAACTCTTCTGAGGGCATATAAATATGATAAATTAAATATGAGAAAAATCTGAGGCAGCTTCCATCCCTGAAGGTTCTATCTTCCAATGAATAATCTAGTCAAGAAGGGAAATATGTTGGAATTTCAGTTTACCACATTATCCATCCTATTGACTAATTGATGGATTTTCCAATCAGTTATGATTGTATTTTCCCAGCAACAGCTGCCAACTGATGAGATTATCATCAGCAATGATCCCTGATGAAATTAAGCAATAATTCAATATGTTAACACCTGATAATCAAATTATGGTGAATTATTCAGAGCAAAATAATGTGGAGTCACCAAAAACCAACAAAGCTTCTAACTCCAGAGGTATAGGATAGGATCATCATTGGCCAGCACAATTGGTTTGAGTTCCTAACTCAAATTTTTGGTCACCAAACAGCATTAGGATTATGCTTCCTAAGAAAATCAAGTCAATGATACCTGATGAGATTTTGTGCCTAATACTTGAGGGTCAAACCAGTATAAGAGAGCGAAAATTCTTAGTGGACCGCTGAGAAGTGTGTCAATTCAAAAATAAAAACCTCCCAGTTTTTTTAATAAATTTATATCTAAAACTGATATTATATAACTTGTTATACATTAGCAGTTTAAAATTAATAATAAGATAAGAGTGCAAGGATCAGATATCCTTAGGATAGTTTTATCAAGTCTCCGCTTAACTCTGAAAGAAGTGAATAGGGAAAGGGTTCCCTACCAATACAAATTTACTATAAAAGGAAGGAGCACCTGTCTAGCATTAGATAATTCGCTCAAAGTGGCTTTTGGGCATTAAACTTTAATAATAGTCTTCATATTATTGCCCCAGTTAATCAATTTTTAATCAGATTAATGCAAGTATCCAAGAATCTGTGCAGTTGAAGTCAAGGCGCAGAAGTGAGCAACCAACTAGAGACTTATATCTAACACCAAATTATCCATCTCACAGACAGATTGAGTATTTAGAAGATTATTATTTACAAATCAATTATTTGGTGATGACAGCCGCTTTATTATTAGTCATTTATAATCAGCGGATATGATCCAAAGATTGTTTGATTCATGTTTCATTGGGGATAACACCTGATGGTATTAAATATGTGATTTAATGATTGATTAACACCTTATAGTCAGATTACTATTATGAATTGTACCAATCAAACAAATAAGTTAGCTAGTTGATTCTATCAAATCGTTTTTAATGCTTTTTAATAGGTGGAAAGTGTAATCAGGCAACACAGCCCTTATGGAATAGTTATCTGGTCTCAACACTTAAAATATTTCCAAGCTGCAAATATTACCTTACTAGAAATTTAATGCAAAGGACATCCCATTATTTAGAAGTTAATCTTTTTTTAGTACTAGATGGTCCCAACTTTAGAAGTTAATCTTAAAGGTAAAAACCTTTGGAGGATAATTGATTAATCTCCAGTGAGAAATTGATAAACTGTGCGCCTGTTACATCATAAACTCCCCCAAATATAAAAATTGATGAAGCAGTCTAATTTGATAGAAATCCTTGAATGTTTATACATCAGTTTTATAGCTTACTCTTTAAGATAAGTGTGTAAGAATTAGATAACTTAAAGTTGTATTGTTTGTTATCAGATTTCCGCCAGGCTCTGCATAAGGAGAATAGAGTAGAAGTTCCAACTAGTCTAAAGATATTATCAAGAGGAAGAAGCACCAGTTTAGAGTTGGACCTTGTACTCAACGTGGCTAAAAAGGCACTCAACTTAAATGTTGTCTATATACTATTTTTGCACAGTTTATTCAGTAAATCTAATAAACGCAATTTGTCAAAAGTCTGTGCAGTTATATATGGTAGTTAAATAGAGCTACAAGCTTAAAAAATTTAAGCTCCCATATTTTAACACTGTGTTCTTCACGTCAAATCTTGATTATGGGAAAATTAACGACTGGACACAGTTTTGATGTAGGAGATTCAAACACTATCAGATCAAACCATATAGAAAGTCAAATTTAGAGGAGTAATACTTAGAAGATTGAGCTTAACTAATTATTGTATGCTAACTTAATTGTGCTTTTCAAAGTCCATGGTCACTCACACAGCTACTCATAAATAAAAATAGCGTTGGCCATGTTTTAGTGGTAGATTACCAGAAGCTAAACAGCCTCACTAAAAAGGACAACTATCCAATTCAAAGGGTTGACAATGCCCTGGCCCAACTCTCTGGCTCAAATTTTCTTCTCTGAGATGGACCTCATTAGCGGTTATTGGCAGATGGTTATATTTCCAGAATACTAAGAGAAATACGTGCTGATATGTATGGAAGGACTATATCAACATACCTGGCTCCCACAGGGCTTATTTAAGCTCCTGCCCATTCCAATTGGCGATGGATCACATCATGGAAATTCTAAATTCAACAGTGTGATAGCTTACCTAGATAGAACAATGGTGTTTCCAAAGCTTTTGCCAATCATCTAGATTAACTTAAGTCAGCTATTCAATGGCTGAGAGAGAACCAAATCAAAATTAAATCTGTGAAGTATACTTTTTCCAGCAAGATTTGAGATTTTAGGACATGCCATATTGCAGGAAGAAATTTGACACTTTTATGATAAGATTTGAGAGATCTCTGAGATGCCTGTGCCAAAACGCCTTTGAGACATACATGTATTCTTATGAATGATGGGATAATACCATCAATTTATTCCAAACTTCGCTCAACTCGCAGAAGACTTGTCTGACTGCTTGCTAAAGACACCCTTTTTATAAGAGGGAGTAGAACAAAAAACTGCATTTTATATAATATAGAAATTGTTAAAAAGATGACTAATTAAATGACATTTAACCTATGGGAAGCCATCCATCCTGTTCACCAACACCTCTGACTTAGCCCTAGGCGCCATCCTTTCTCAACTAGATGAGAATTGCATTGACCATCTGGTATCGTAATAGCAAAACGCTTTCTAAAAATGAGCGAAAATATGACATCACAGAAGAAGAGTGCTTAGATATCCTCCTGGTGGTAACTTTTTTATCTCTTCTAGTAAGGTACAAGCTTTAATGTTCTGAAAGATACTCCTCTTAAAATGGCTAAAAAACATAAAAGATCTGACAGAAACAATAACCAGATAAACTTTCAAGCTTAAGCATTAAGACATGAATATTGGTCATTGATCTAACATACCACATGAATGTAGATGAACGTACTTGACTGCCCCTGCTATATCTTGACAATAACGAAGCTGAACGGCTACATGACCCACTCATAAAATCAGACTCTTGAGAGGACAAATATAAGACAGTTCAGATGATGTTTAGAAGATATGCTCAAAATTGAATGTTCTTTAAGAATTACTTTATAAGAAAGTCAGAATTTACTGGCTGCCTTACTTGTTAATTTCTTAATAGTACCAGTTATAATTGAAGTGCACAATACCTTAGGACATGAAGGAGATAGGTAGAAGTACAAATGAATCAAGGATCACTACTATTCAGAGGTATAGTGGACTATGTAGTGGAAGCCTTAAGTGCTTGCTTCACTTGTAAAAAACAAAGCCACATAAGGACAAGTACAAGTATCAGCCTATGACACCTCAGAAGCATTTTATTTCATCAGTTTAGATGTCGTAGGTCCTCTGCCTGAATTCACTGGAGGAAATAAATGCATCCTAGTAGTGGTTCATTATTTCACGTAGAGGATCAAGCATTTTCCATCCTCGCACAGACTGCTAAAGCTACTGCTGATTTTTCATATAAAAACAATTTAATTATTATGCCTTCCTGAAGATCTACTAAACGATAATTGGAAGAACTTTACATTTAGAGTTGTGAGGATCTTAGCTATGAGCATGGGAACTCAAAAATTACTCTCAGCACCATACAACTCATCAACTCATGGGAATGTAGACGAAGTGAACAGGATGCTGAGATGAACACTACGCAAGATGACCGCTACTGATTCATTACACTGGTACTAATACCTCCCTAGTGCATTGATGGCATACAGAGTAGCCATTAAATTATAAAAATGTCTTCATTAAAGGCCTTATACAGAATAGAATCTGAAGTGCCAGCTTTATTAGCTCGTGAAGATACTAATGATAAAACTGAAGGACTTTAGAAATCACTAAGAATTTTAGCTCAAAAAATAATATCTACTTCAGTCAGAGGCAATGACAATTCTATCCAAGACATTTACAAGAAAAATTCTAAAAGAAAGTGCTACTTTTCAACCTTTACCTAAATTTGTTTTTGGATTAGTTCTATATTATCACAACTAGATACCATAATGAGGAGGAAAATTAAATTCCATTTCGGGTTGGGCAATAGGCCATTAATTACAAACGTGGAGACAAATACTAAATCAAGCTTTTGAAAACTGAAACTACAATCAACTGCTTTCATAGCCAATTTTTACATTGGTACTCACCTACCAATTTTCTTTAAATTGATTTCAAAAATCCAGATATCCAACATGATGGGAAGGATATTAACCATTTGACTCCCTCAGCTGAATCACGTCTAAGCCAAAACATGATTGCTAATCCATTACCTCAATAATTACTTGGATAGATTGATAGTCAGCACAGCTCCAATCAACTCTAGCAAAACTCCAACAACCCAATTTGAGCCCAAGGTACCACATGAGATATATTACTGCTATCATTAAAATTATGGACCATATGAAGGTCAGGTGACACCTACTTGTAGTGGCACCCAAGGAAGAAAATTAAGATGAACCCAAAAAGGTAGACATCATGAAGCTGCTAACTTATCAACCTAAGTAACAAAGTCTCATCCAACTTGGGTATACTATTCACAGTTACTACATCATAAGATATGATACAAATTTATTATAATATCAGATATGCATCACCTTACAAAGAGCATGCTTCAAGTTTTTACCTCTACTAATTTTTATTCATCCTTTTAAATTTAAGTTTATATTGTTTACGATAAATAATACCCCTGATTTATACTATATAAAGGTTACATCATTATTTCTATACTATATTGGTACTTATCTTCAATTATTTCAATTTTCTGTACTTATCATAGGATAGTTACTCTAGCTAATGGGACATAAGCAGCAACTTTGCACCCTTTTAGAAAAATATACATGTCATGCGACTTAATCAGCCTTAAGTATTGACGGGCAGAAACTTGAGCATACCATCAATGAGCTTAAAAACAGAAGCCCCGCACTTGGAAAAAATGCTATGTTATCTAGGTAAATGATCACATAATTAAGTTTAAGAGCTTGCATGATGTGCTCCATAACTTGTTGGAACAAGAAAGGAGCATTACATAGTCCCTGAGGGAGCCAGGTAGTTAAGCAAGTCTTCCATGTACATAAAAAACACATTTTACTTGGCGTCAAAGAAAAAGCTCCATCTGACAATAACTTCTGGAGAGGTTCATCTGTTGAAGTACTTGAGCTGAAGAGTCAGGTCAGTGCATCATCAATCCTTGGGATTGGATAGCTTTCATTCTTAGTGAGGCTGTTTAGCTTCCAGTAATCCATCACTAATCTGTATCCATCGTTCTTCTTTATGAGTAGCAGTGGGGGTAAAGCATGGACTTTAGGAGCACAAGAAAGCCAGCATCAAATAATTTCCTGAGCTTAGTCTTCATGTATTACTCCTCTAATTTAAACTTATTAAATGATTTCATTGTATTTTGGTTGCTCTTACATTAAAACTATGTGTACAGTCTTTCATGTGACCACAGTCTACATATGATGTCTAGAAAGATTTTTGATACTCTTTGAGTAATTGGTGTACTTTCTTGAGTTCCTCCTGATTAACTGATCAGATTTGGACTTCATGGTAGCACAAATTAAAATGCCACTGATTTGGAAAAAATCAAGGTGAGTACAAATAAAATGTACCTTGTTAATTTTATCAACGGGAAGTAATTGTAATTCACAAATTCTGATGCTTCTTTATTAGAATATCATTGATAAGTTTAGTTCTTAAAAATAGCTCGATATGATGTTGTTAGCTTTTATTAAGGACTCCTGGAAGAAAGCTTGGTTCAACCTATCTAATTCATTGAAAATAGTAAATTGTAGCATACATCTAAGAGATATTCTCAGGGTTATGTTAGTTAAACCATTCTTTGTTCCACTGGTTAAATTTTTACCTCCTTGGTGGATTAAAGTGGTATACCCTCTACTGCATCTACTGAGCCAGGTAGCTTTTTGTGTCTTTTTTCCAGAGTAAGTATAGCACATTGGTAAAGCAGAAATAAGGTACTTGACCAGAAAAAATTAAACTTCTTGATGGACTCTATTATCCAGTATAATGGAGACACCATAGTTGAGGAAAATAGGAATCCTTCTTTCAGGTCAATAATTCCTTCATACTTGATCATAAATTGTGTCATGATAGGTATAAAAACTGACTGTTTAGGTCAGCTGTGGGAGCTGAGTAAAATAACTTGCCAACCCAGATTGGCATATATGAGTATGCACTTATTGCTTTGGTGTTATTTGGACTGACGAAACTGTATCTTGTATGTATTCAAGATCTAAGGAGAGCTTGATCTTCTTGATGATTCAGGATAAACTACGGTTAATTTGATCCATATATAAGAATGCCATAACTTGGATTTTTTTAAATTACCACTTCCACTTTGGTAATGGTCCTTCCAAACTTCTAAGGAATGGCTATTGCCTCTTTGAGGCGGAACAATGCATTGAGCTTTTGGATAGTCTCAGGACTCTTCTTCTTGATCTGCAGCAGACTGTGGAATCTCAAGCTGGGTCAGATCAACATGGAAAGATACTAATCAATATTGGTAACTGTATCAATTATCCTGTGACACAAAATACCCTGAGTGAGGTAAGTGCTTTTTTGAAACTTAGCGTCATCAATGTTTTTAAAATTCAAGCAGTCTGGAATGTTGAGCTCAATGGGTGAACATAAAGTAAATACCTGTGTCCTCATGGCCCCCCTTCAGAAAAATCATCGGGCTCATTCTAAATCAAAGTGATATGAGCAATTAACAGGTTCTTGCTTTCAGGCATTTTGGATTATTCAGCTTTAGAGGTACCTGACATCAAGCTGACCTTCTATTTCCTTTATCAGAAAGGGCAGGGTTAGTCTGGAAACACATATCCTCAGTATTGTTATTCTCTTTCAGTAGTTGCTTCTTGGCTATTCCTCATTCTTAAACTTTTCTTTTTCCACGGTATAAACACTGGGATTTGTGGAGGCCTTTATGGAGTTCTCTGGCTTATGACAGTCAATTTCATCGAGTGGGTCTTTTAAAAATGGTAAAGACAGAGTTGAAGTATTATTTGTTGGATGTGAAGTATTGTGCATTACTAGGTCAGGGATGCTATGTAAAAGTGCAACGATGGCAGCTATGGCATCAACAAAAGAAAGCATCTTTGAGAATAACAATGTTTATGCTTATATATAAACAGTTAGCAAATTTATCAAAGGTTTCATTCTATTGTAGCGTGATCTTCCTAAAAGGCCTGTTTCATCATACTCAAACTCTGCTATAACCTAAATTTGTTGATGAACACTTCCTTCAATTTTTCCTGGTATGCAGAGCATCCATATTGACACAATAACCTCTTTAGCTTTATGATTTAAACTAGATAATATATGGCTAACCTTTTGATAATTTGATTGCACCTTCCATTGCAGCTTCACAGACTTAGAGGAAAAATGCAATACTCTCTTCGCCAGTTGTAAACTCGCCCTTGAACAAAGTATTAAAGGCATTGAGCTTCACCTTTTCATGACATGTACTTTGGGAGCTTTAGATCCAGTGAGTTTGGTTCTGTTGTTGCTCTGTTTAATTCTGCCATTCAAAATCAGTGTATTTGGCCCTGTATAGGATTAACATGTTACTCCGTTAGTTACAGGGTAAGTCTTGGTTAACATCCAGCATATTGATTAAATTTCAAGAATGACTTTACCGTTCTTTAAATTCTAGATGCGGATGTTCAGATTGTTTATTTGCTGGTGAGTGGATGAGCAACACGTTTGTTAAAGCTTGTTCTCATCCTCTAGTAAACTAATGCGCCAACATGAGTCCTCCTTCATCTCTTTGTATTCAGTGCTTTGAGAGGCTTATCAGGTTTAGTTTTCAATTCTTCTGCAAGAGTATTCCAGGGTTTCTCAGCTTAGTTGATGTGACAATATACTTGGTTATTTCTTCTCAACTTTCAAAATTTCCATTCAAGTTACTCTCCAATTTTGTTGAGTCTCTATAATATAAAGTGTAGACGCTTGTGTCTCCCAGTTTGCTGGTTCCTGTTTGACATGGGCTATTGAATAGATGATATTTTGTGACATTTATTAAGTCTCAGAGGTTCTATGGGCCTCAGGCTCATTAATTTGACATAGAGCCTGCTCTAGCTGGGCTATAAGGATGGATATCTTTTCTTCTCTTGGTGAAGGCTAGTAGAAACTTGCGCTGCCATTTCATCATGAGCTTTGCTATCTTGTCTATAGAGCACTTCAGTAAAGGCATCAAGTAAAAACTTGGTATTTTATTTCATTCCAATTTGTTACTTTAAAAAAGCTACACAATTTTCTCCATATACATAAGCTCCAGAATCAATTTACCCAATTAATTATGGAGTTAAAAGTGTAGGATTTATTTACTTCAACTAATTGTGGATAGCCTTATACTTAGTAATGCCAGATTATATACTTCTCATAGGCCATCCATAAGGCCCCTGGGTATTGATATGATGGTGGTGTTCCTCATAATAGACACCAAGAAAATGCATGGTATGATAAAGCTTGGTGTAAAAATCACAGAATACCAAGAGAGATTTTAAGTTTATCAATAGTATTCTGGGAAAAACTACTCATACAGCTTATGAGAGAAATATCCATGGAAGATGCCCTTTTGAGGTTGCCTCATTCTCCTGGAATGACTCCATAAAGTTAGTTTTAACTCCTTTGTTTGAATTTTTTAATCTAAGTTTTGAGATTTGGGAATTTCTATATGATTTTCTTGAACTTTCTCAAATGTGACAATGGGTGGACTTCCCATTAGATCATATCTTCAATTTTCAATTGTGCACCAGACATGTGACAAAATAGTATGGTTATCTTCCATGGTGTGATGAATTAGTTGTAGGTATTATTAAGCGTGTCTGAGCCCCCTGTGATAGCACCAGACAGTTGGGCTTTCTTTTTTAAGCTTTATGAGCATATGCCCAAGAAGCCTGAAAGTCAATGCTTGAAGGCAACTAAATTGCTTGGCAAGTACATTTTTATTCAAAAGGGATCCATGTCACCAATTAGATCCCATCAGCTAGAGTATATATCCTTTGGTAAGTATGATGAAATACCTTATTTAAGTCAGATACCAAAATGTGATATAGAATTAAAAATTTAATTTTGTTAAAGTATATAATAGGATTTTTATATCACATTAACAATAAAAGCCCTAAAAGGATTAATAGAAAACAGGGGACTAAAACTGGAAGAGAGGCTATTGGTCAGACGATTCACTCCAGATGGTGTAATGCCTTTGTATAATATTATTGATAGGGCAAAATGGTGAGTTAAATACCTAATTCAACGAGACTGGGAGGCACTTAGATTGATCATTCTGCATTTTTTGATTCTTATTCTTTTTTGGGTTCATTTTTTTGCTTCAAGTGACACCTTGAGATGTTGTCACCTGAAATTCTGATGCTCTGTCATCTCAATGAGGTGGGACTTCATCTTGGGGTATTTTAGGCACAGTTTTGGTCCATCAAAATTTTCTATAGTTGGATTAAACTGTACTGACTTTTGATTTTTCTGGAGAATTTATCAAGGTAAACTTTTGCCCCCTTCTCATGTCTAGGTGTCAATTTAGTTGAAGGAGTAAAATAATCAAATATCTTTCTATTATGTCCAATATTAGGATATCTATAAAACAGTCACCTGCTTTGTAACAATCACTATATTCAACATGTTTATAAAAAATCTAAAAAATTCCAGGTTATTGTCTTGTTGAGATTCTGGTAGCTTTTAAATTCCATTATATCTCTGTAATTGCTTATACAATTTTGTACAAGCTTCATAACCTTTTCTCTTGTGTTTGTCAGAGAATTGTTGGTGGGTCATTGACATGAGAACTGCAAAAATGTTAGGCTATTCCTAGTGTGTGAAATACTTCTCATATTTCTACCTTATAAAAAAAAAACAAGTTGTTATGTACAACTCTGTCTCTGATTTGAAATCAAATAGCTTACTACTCTTAACATATTGAGGCTTTTTAGAATTTGGGCTTGATTCTAACTTAGTTGTAAAAAATTAATGACTTTGACCTTTAAGGCGATATTTAGCATGAGTAACTATTTATAACAATGCCTTGTTTCTTCTCTAATTTAAAATTTCTCTTATATAAATTAATCATTGGTTTTGGAGATAGACTAGTTTTTCCTTTATCTTTTTAACCCATTATATTTAATCTTTTCCTAACCACCTGTATTTTTTGATATAAGGATAAAAATATTCATTTTTTAGCCCATAAACTAGTTTCTATCTCACTCTGGATGAAATATATGATATTCAATAGTTTTTAATTCATTATTTGATTTAAGAAAACTCAACTACCAATTTAGTGAGCACCAAAAGTAAACTTTCAATTAAGGTAACTGTACAGTTCTGTAACTGATTTGTAAGTTTTAAGAAAATTTTTAGTTTTTTGGAGACAACAAGCCGGTCAAGTCTTCTATACAAATGTTTTCAATCTCTTTAAGTGACTTTTTACAGGAAAGTAATATCTACCTCACATTATGTGACTTAAAAATTAAACAAAGGCAACTAATACATTCAACTCTTTCAATGGAGCAAAAAATATAATTTATATTTTATTGTCTATTCCTGTATTATATTGTAAATATAAGGAGGTTTATTTAAAAGAGTAAAGTTCTCAACTAATCAGTTGTGTACCTCAATAAAAATTTTATTCATTGACAAAAAATTTTTAACCCTTAAGAAATCATATCTCAATGGATAACCTTTTTGTTATCAATCCACCTAATCAGCATCTATTCTGGACAAGATTATGACCCTTATAAGATAAATTCTACAATATGTGTTTAGTGCCTTTAGCCATCCCAATAGACCAATCTCTTTATATAGAGCAGCCATGATTAGGCAATGGAACAATTGAAATTCATGGCGCGTTGCATTGCCCAGTCAAACTACACAATATCATCAAGACAATATTTACCTTGCTTTGGTAAACCAAAAAACACCTTTATCAATTTGCGCCTCAGCCTGTAGACTTCTATTTTTTGACTTGATGGTGTTATACCCAAGAAGCCCAACAGTCAATACTGAGGCTTACTAAGTTGCATGACAATTATATTTTTTTAAAAGGTGCCTAGTCACCACTTATGTCCCATCAGCAGAGTATCTGTCCTATGATAAGTATAGCAAAATGGACTTAATGAAGTCAAAGCACCAATTTGAGATATAGAAATATGGTGTAAATTTAGTATACTATAAATTAGGGGGTTTTATATGTCACAGTTAACAATATCCCCCAAAAGAAAAATTTTTAAGAAAAATGTAAGAGGGGAAAATCTGGTAGAAAAGCTCTTGTTCCAATAATACAAATTAGATGTCTAATGCCTTTTTATTAACTTTGAAAGGGTAAAAATGGTGAATAGAATACTCAAGTTGGATGAGACTGTGTGTCACTTAATTAGATAAATCAGCATCTTCTTAATTCTTACCCTTTTTTGTGTTTTTCTTAGTTTTCTTCCTTAAGTGTCACTTCTAGTAGTGTTCACCTGACATACTGATACTCCATCATTGCAATTAGGTAAGAATTCATCTCAAAGTATGTTAGCCTCAGTTTAGTCCTTTAGAAATTTTCCTATAGTCCATTTGAGCTATGTTGCCTGTTGAATTTTCCAGGCAACTTATCAAAGTAATTTTTTTAAACACTTATTGTTTTTGGCATCAATATGGCTGAGGGAGTTAGATGGTCAATATTTTTCCCATCATAATCAATATTTTGATATCCAATTTTGCTTTTATAAGAATATTAGCAAATGAGTACTGATGCTATAATTTCCCATAAATGTGTAAGTCCAAGGGAACGTCCCCTTTTCATGGATTGGGAGATTTTCCAATTTCCAAATAAGAAGGGTCTGAAGAGGGCATCTGTACCCCTTGTCACATAGGGTGACCTCGCCCATGTGATAGACGAGCATTGGGTAACAGCGCTTCCTCTTAATATCCCTCCCCCAGTCCCTGTACGTGCCACCACCAAATTAATTCACAGAATTGAGAAAATCTTTACAGAAAATTATTGGAATGAAGCCAAATTGTCTGAAATCTATGAGAATAAGGTTCAACTGTTGAGTAACCAATAGTCAGAAGGGGACAAGCATCAAATCCTCAGTTGAAATCGTTGATGGCATTAAGCCATCAAGCATTATGGTTGCTGATCTTAAATTCCTCTTGAAATCAACAGGCCTTGTTACCAATGGGCATGTATCACCATTGGGGATGAGTGCTGATAATTTGAAACTGTTATCACAAAAATTAGGATCATCGCTCAATGAATCCTGCTTGGCTGAATGAACACCCGAGCAACTTGGCACAGGCAAGTTGGCCATCCCTAACCAGTTTCCAACCTGTTAGGTCCATCCCTATGTGGGGTAGCCCTGGGGGATCCCCGTTGCCCATCAGGCCAAACGCCATCACGCTAACCACCATAAACTCAGTAAAGCCTTGGGTCAGGCATCATGGGAAAGCCAATAGCAACTCAGCATCTGCTGATTCTTTCAATGTTGGATCAGATTAAAGTAATATTTCCCCTCCCTCAAAAATTCATCAGATTAGTCAAATTCACGAGATCCTGATCACTGCTTTGACTAAATACTAAATCAAACACTACTTAATCAGTTGCATTGCACTGAGGAAATTGTTGGTCGATTTTCTTTACTATTACTTCCAAAAAAATCATAAATCCCTATTCCAGTTTCTACTATGTCCAAATATAAACCACCCTCCTGAATATATTTCAATAACCCACGGGATCCAAAGCCATGTCTGCATGGTTCATTGCTAGGTTTCTATACGCAACAATGTATCATGGGCACTTAATGGCAAAATCCCTTCCTGGTTTCATAACCATCATACCATCAGCAGTGCCACTGGCATTCATGCATGGCTTTTTAGTGCTTCAGCACTTAAACTGGAAGATGTTATAAAAATAACTTACTGTTTTCCTGAAGTATGTGGGTGATCATTATTTTAGTTTCTAAAGACTTGCTTGAGTATTTGTCCACACAATTTTAAAGTGATACCGTATGGCCCATTTAAGATGTATCTCAGCTACCTCAGCAAAGTGTTATTTAGTTACAATAAAATGGGATTAAAACTAAAGTTCATAGGTTTGTATAAGTTGGCTTTTAGCATTTGCTGGACCTTCACTTGTAACTGTCTTAGCTAGATTTTTCATTGCCTTTAACTGAAGTTCATTATCTTCTCAGTTAATATTCTTAGCAAATCTCAGACTCTTCAGTATTATCACTGATAGCTTTATGAGCTAATAAAGCTGAAATATCAGGTTCTCTTCTATATATGGCATTGAAGGGAGATATATGAAAAATATGATAGAAAATTATATGATTAGTCATCAATGCACTTGGGAGTTATTAATCCCAGTGTAATAGAAGAGTAGTGGTCACCTTGCGTAGTATTGAGACCACTGTCCCGCACTCTTATTACATTCCCATTAGTTGATGGGTTTAAAGGCGTATAAAATAGTTGTTGAATCTTCTTTGTAAATAAGACTATAACAACTAATGAAGTAAAGTTATTCCTGTTGTAACATAGTAGTACCTGTGGGAAGCTGTGTCTAGTAAATATATTCTGGTTTAAAAAGTTAACAGTAGCCTTGGCGGGCTGCACAGAAGTGTTGATTGCTTTAAACCAACTCATACACTAATCATTCCCTACAATGATGTATCAATATTCTCTTGTAAATTCAGTAGTGGACCTACAACATTAACTCATTGTATGACATGGCTGCTGAGGAAATTAGCTGATACTTGTACTTGGCCTTACGCAGCATCCGCTTTTTACAATTTATTTAAGGTCTAAGGCTTCCTATATAGAGTCCAGTATTCCTATTCAATGGTAGTGATCTTTAATCCATTTGTAATTTTTCCTGGCTTCTTCATAACTTAAAGTATTTTGGACTTTCATCATAAATATAACCCATTCTTAAGGTTAAAAGTAAGGTAGCCAGTTGATTCTGACTTTCTTGTAAATTTATATGCTAAGAAATAATCTATTTTGATCTTGTAATTTAAGCATCATCTGAACAGGCTTATCATTTTCCTCATTTCATATAAGAATATTGGAACATGTAGAAAAATTAACTCTTTGATCTCATTAGACATATTGATGCCTAGACTGAGAATGGGTTAAATAAACTATTTTAATAAATTACCTGGAGAAATCTATAGTTGGTACATCTCAAATCAACTCTAGGAAGATTATGATGGACCAAAATGAGAGAAAGATACCCCCAAGTTGAGATAAAGCCTAATCAAGCTGAAGGATCACCAAAAGGATAGGTGACATTTACTCAATGTGGCATTCAAGACAGAAAATTAAGTTGAACCCAAAAAAGGTAAGAATCAAGAAGCTTTCAATTGATCAACCTAAGTGACCCCCAGTCTCATCTGACTAGGGTATCTAACCTACATTTTGATCTATTAAAACATGATTCAAAAGCATTATGCCTTCTGGAATGCGTCTCCTGACCAATAATCTCCCTTCCAGATTTCCTTTTTATTACTTATATATCCTTTTCCTTTTGGGCTTATATTGTATATTGACATACAAAGATCCCTATTTCTTACTATAATAAAAATAAGTCTTTAACTCTATATTTCATTTCTACTTGAATTCAATAAATCAATTTTTACCACACAAACCAGGCCTATTAGTATTAATTTTGGGCCTAAAAAACTTGGCATCACTATAAAATAATTAGGATACTTGTCATTTGACTTAGTCAGTTTCAAGTATAGACTGTCAGGCTCCTTGGGTATAGCACCATCGAGCCAAAAGATTGAAGTCAACAGCCTGGTGCTCACTACAAGGGCTCAGATGAAGCTTAATGATGCCTGAAACTAATTGATTGCATTAAGAGAAATCAATCAATAATGTTGTCTGATGAATGCACAATTGAATAGTGAAGAAGATATCAAATGGGAAGTCAACCCATTGTCAGTTTTGAAGAAGTTTAAGAGGATCTTTGGAGATTCCCAAATCTCATTGTCTTACTTGAATTATAAAGAAGAAGCATAGGAGCTACTTTGTGGAGTCATTAACGCAGTAAAAAATCTAGCCAAGAATAAACATCCACAAGGTCAAAAAACTCATGAATCTATATGAATCCAGTGCTCTTCCAGAGTTTTATGGAATAGTGCAAGTCTACCTTACTATATCATGTGATTCATACACCCTGCTTTTTATCATACTGTGCATTTACTATGAGTCTACAATGAGGAACTACACCTTCATATCAATACCCAATGGGCTCTTCGATGGACTATGAGCATTTATAATTTAGCACAACAAAATTTAGTGGACATCTGGTGTCTAATTGAAACAAACAAATCCTACATTATTCAGATCCATAATCACCTAGGGACTATTGATTTCAGTGTTATCAAGTATGTGGAGGAAGCTATAATGCTTCTCTGCAAGGACCTCTCTGAGTCTAACAAAATAATTTTGACTACTTGACGCCTTCATCATTAAATCCTATGACAAAGTGCAAAACTCATTGCAAAGTGGCAGCTTAAGCTTCCAATAGCAAAGCATCAGGATAATATATGAGAGCACTATTTTATAGGCCTAGCTAGAGCAAGCACTTTGACAAATGATGATCTGGAGGCTCAACGAACCTCTGAGACTTCATCAATGCCGCAAGACATCGTTTCTTTAGTAGCCCATGTTAAACAGTATCTAGCAAACTTTGTGACTTAATTATCTATTATTTCCATTACTGATCAACTTTTAAATTGGAGAGCGATTTGAGAGGAAATTTATCAGTTGGAAGGACACTAACCCAGTCTATCAATGACTCAAAAAGTTAAGAAATTCTAGAATACTAAAACCAAGTAGTTAAAAGCCAATAATGACAAGCCTTCTCAGAGCTTTGAATGCAAAGAGATGATGGAGGGCTTGAATAAGCAATTAAACTATTAAAGTATGAGAACAAGCTTTTGTAAACATACCTATCATCCACTCGCCAACAAATTCATGATCTGGACATCCACGTTAGAAATTGAAGAATATAAAAGTCTACTGTTAAAAGAGAATTAATCTTCTGGGTCAGACACAAAGACTTACCATGGAGGATTAGAGCAACAAGTGAATCCTCTACAGGAATAGATATGTCAACTTAAACAGCAAGTTGAAAATATTGATACCAGAACCAAAATTACAAATTCCAAATCTCACGGAGTACATGCTGTTTCATGATTGGAGGCCAACCCTTTAAACCTACGTTTAAGGACGATTTTACACCTGGTGAAGGAATTATCACATCTTTTCTCTACTTCTATGAAGCTATGATGGAAGGTGCAACTGATCATCAAATGGGTAAGCATATTTTATCTTGTTTTTCCATATGTCTCAAGAGGTTATGGTGCATCATATGGATGATCTGAATATCTGATGTGAAGTTAAAGAGAAGATTATCAAGGAATTTGGGTTATTAGCAGAGCCTGAATATGAAGAAAAAGGACTTCATGAAAATTAAACTGTTCTGAAATGAAACCCTCACCAAATTCTCTGACTTCTTTTATATAGTAGCACAAACGCTGTTGCTTCAAAGATGTTTAATCTGTATGATTCCATAGCAACCGTCATTGCTGGCTATCATAGTAACCCTAACCTAGCCATGAACGTCACATCTGTCAAACAAATTTTTTATTCCATATTGAAATTTGAAGGAGCTTGGCTCAATGTAGTCAACATACACAAGATAGAGACTACTGAAAGGCCTCTACAAAGCCTGGAGCGTATACCATGGAAGAAACAAAGCCTAGGAAGGAGGGAAAAGTTATTATGCAACTACTGCAATAAGAAAAACATATTGAAGATATTGCTTCAAGAAGAACCCCACCCTTGCCAAGCAGTTAAAAGGAAGGTCAGCTTTTGGTCAGGTATCTCTAAAGCTGACTAAACCAAAGTGCCTGAAAGAAAAATCCTATTTAATTGGTCATCTCGCTTGCAATGAAAACAAACATGATGATGACTCTGAAGGGGTCACAAGGCTTAAGGTTATTATGTTTTAGGTTCACCTGCTAAGATAGCTTTCTAGACTGATTGATTGCCAAAAAGAACCAATGATGCTCAGGTTCATAAGCACTCTGCTCAGTCAGGGTATTGGTGCCCCAGGATAATGATTCATCCAGTGATGCTAATTAGTACCATGCCTTGTTAATCTGACTCATCTGTAGCATCCACAGTTTCCTGGAGATTAAAAAGAAGTATCTAAGACTGGCTGAAGTCTTAATGTAATGTTTCAACTCAAGGAGAGTTAGCCCTTCCACTAAAGTTTGGAGGAATCATTACAAAGTGGATGTGGTAATTCATAGAATCAAATTTATGGCTATCATGGATGCAGGATCACTATCAATGTGTCGTCCTGACTCATCAAATAGATCAGGCTCGCTACAATACCCAAAATAAACTCAAAATATGGTACCACTGGTCTAAATAACACCGAGATGATAGGTGCTTACTCATTTCTGTCAATCCAGGTTGAGAAATTAGAGTTTTCAGCTACTAAAGTTACCCTAGACGACAGTAAATATGACATTTGATGGGATGCAAGCTATGAGTGAATACTAAATAGACATTGATCTGAAAGAAGGATATTAATCATTCCTCACCAATGAAGTTTCCCATTCTTGGATAATAAAGACTCTAGCTTAAAGAATTACTCTTACTGGTTGAGTAACCTGTTTCCACTTTACCTTTTCAATATTCTACCTCTGGAAGGAACATGAAAAAGCTGCCTAACTTAGTAGATGCAGTAGAGGGTAAACCATTTTATGCCACCAAGGGGTAAAAAATAAAATCAGAGAACAAAAAGTGATTTCACCCTATAGTAACCCTGAATATGTTCCCAAACTGTTTGTTTCATATTACTAGTGTAAAATGAATCTTTAGGTTTAGCCCAAGTGTTTTATTAGGAGTCCTTGATCAAGATTTTCTGCAGCCCATTAAGCTAATACTTAGGAACACAGTAAAAAGTGCTATCCCAATTAAGAAGCATAAAGAAACTGGAAAGTTCATTTTTCATGAATAAAAAAATGACATTGTATATTTTATTGGTTCTAACCTTGATTTTGAACTAGTGCTGACATTGCAATTTGTGCAATGACTCAAGTCCAATTATATAATAAATTGAACCAGGAGGAACTTGAGAAATTGTACCAAGTACTCAAAGTCTCTTATATTTTTTTAATGCCAGATGTTGACTCTAAGCACATGAAATACTGGACACATAGTTGTCAGGAGAGTGTTGATAACTCTCTCATTTCATGTGAGGTAGAGCAGAAAACAGCCACAAAACCAGAGAACTTTTTGTTATTAACAGCGGGAATAGGGCCCCTTAAAGGGTGCTGTTGCATAAGGGACCCAGGGACAGGGTTTAGAAAATTGTATGAATAACCAGTATCAAAAAACAGAACTTAGTTGACCTCTGATAGGTACAAAACTAAGTGCAAATCGGTATGAAGGTGTTTGTGTTGCGTCTATCTGGTTGACCAACGTTATCAGGTGTGCACCATAATTCATCACTATTTTAGACAAGATGAAACAACTTAGGTCTTTAAAGATTTCCTCAATGAAGTCTGCACACTGGTCAGACCAGGGGAACATTGGAAAATTGTAAAACTAATGGTTGTTTATAAACCAGTTGACAACAAAGAAGGATGGTCATAAAACAATAAGTATAAAGTATTGGGGGTCATTTCCCATTGAGCGATGCACTGCAACCAATACAATCAATAGGCATAAACTACCATCTTCAGTGATATGATAAATCAAGTATGCTTTTAATCAAGTGATTGACTGAAGTTGGATTTTGATGATATGGAAAAATGGTATATAAAAAGGGTAAGGAATGCTTATTTTCCTACCAAACTTATTAACTAGTCTTTACTTAAAAGCTTGTGCACTACAGGTCCTAGGCTGTAACTCCTCATGCCCATCACACCACCCCCTAACCAAATAAGGGATGTTTTCCCTTACCCAGCGTTGGCCCAGGGTGCGCCTCAAGTCATACAGGTTATCAGCTTGCTTCTCTTGGTCTCATCACACTCTGTTTTATTCATACAATTTGTACCAACTATCTTGTCATTTAATCATGGCAGTAGTATGAACGTAGGAGATTCAACTCCAATCCTATTGATGCCATATAAGAAGTCAAAGGTAAAGGAGCAATACATGAAGACTAAAATAATCAATTAGTGTAGTCAGCTTACTTGTGCCCTCCCAGAGTCCATGGTCTTGCCCACTGTTACTCATAATAAAGAAGAATGGTGGTCACATATTAGTGATGAATTTAGGAAGCTATATATCCTCGCTAAGAAAGAGAGCTATCCAAAACCAAGTATTGACAATTCCATGGCCTAACTCTTTGGCTCAAATTTATTCTCCACAATAGATCTTGCCAGCGGCTATTGGCAAATGTATCCTTTGCCTGAAGATCAAGAAAAGGGCGTGTTGGTATGCATGGAAGGACTATTACAACCTACCCATCCCCAATATGATTATGCAATGTTTCCGCCTAATTTCAATGGGAAATGTATTACATCATGAGAGATAAAAAAGACAGCAGTGTTTATATATATTTAAATGGCATAAAGGTGTTTTCTAAAACCTTTATCAATCATCTATACCACCTAAAGTTAGTGTTTTAATGTCTGAGAGAGAATATTGTCAAATTAAAACCTGCAAAGCATCCCTTTTTCCAGAAGGATTTAAATTCTTAGGATATGTCATACTTCATTAAAACCCATTGTATGGTAAGATTGAGACAATATCCAAGAAGCCTGAGCTGGAGAGCCTTTAAGATACAAGATTTACTTATTAATGATATAATATTGACATCAAAATATCGCTAACTTCACTCTACTCACCAAACCTCTTGGCTGACTACTTGTTAAATTTAACCTTTCATAAGTGGAGGAGAGTATATTAATTTGTGTCAATGAAGAGTTTTTAAAAATGATTTTCTTGTAATATCTGTTTATTGGAAGCTATTCATCCTGTTCACAATAGCTTTGTTGAGGTTGTAGGTGCCATCCTTTCTCAACTGGATGAGAACAGAATTGACTACCTGACGCCTTATCATAGAAAAACAATTTTAAAGCTGAGTAAAATTATAGTGTCACAGAGAAAGAGTGCATAGCTATTCTCCTGAAAATAAACATTTTTGGTCCTTCTTTACACAATATTCTTTACAATTGTAACAGAACATGCATCTATAAAGATGCTGCAAAAGAAAAATGATTTGACATAAAGACAATCCATATGTGCTCTCAAGCAAAAGCATTATGACATGAATTATGCAACCAAGCTGGGTGAAATACATAAATGTAAATGGACTGACTCGACTGCCTACTATATCTTGACAATAGCAAATCTTAACGTTTACATGACCTACTTATGAAGCCAGACTCTTAGGAGTTTGAATATGAACCATTTCAGAAAATCTCAAACGTCATGTTCAAAAAATGAAGTTCCTCGATAGATTACTTTACAAGAAAGTCATAATTAACTGGATACCTTACTTGTGACCTTCAGAACACTACTAATTATGATGGAAGCACACAATACCTTAGACCATGGATGAGCCAGAATATGCTTCTGAATGGTTTAAAATTGCATAATTGGAAAGAATATTGGAATCTGTATTGTAGTCTTAGAAGCTTGCTTCACTCATAAAAAGAAGATGCCTCACAATGCCAAGTACAAGTATCAGCCCAAGCCCCCTCAGCAGCTGTTTCATACCATCAGTCTTGGTGTCATAAGTCCATTACTTGAATATGCAGGAGGAAACTGATTCATTTTAGAAGGAATTAATCATTTTATAAAGTGGGTTGAAGTGTTCATCATCCCCATGAAGTCTGATAAAGCTACTCTATACTTTTTGTCTAAAATCATAAATATTATGCGCAGTTACCAATAGGTTCTACTTTGTTAACAAGGAAAACTTTAAATTAAGAGTTTTTAGAGTCTTAGCCACGAGCATGGGAACCCAACAAAAATTCTCAGAACCTTACAAGCCATCAACTGATGAGAATGTAGAGAGTGCAAACAGGATGTTGGTCTCTTATTATACAAGATGGCCACTACTGACCCATTACACTGGGGCCAATATTTCTCAAGTGATTGATGGCTTAACAGATAAGCTTTTATTAGGTTATTAAAAATCTCCCTTAAAGGCCTTATAAATAAGAGAACCTGTTGTCCCAGCTTTATTAGCTCATTGAGTTACCAGTAATAATACTTAAGAGCCTAAAAATATAGAGGATTAGATCAGAAGATAATAAAACTTAATTAAGAGGCAATGATGAATATATCCATGACAGTCTTAATAGAAGGCCAAGCACCAAATGCTACTCATCAACCATTACCCCTTTGTACTTCAGAAATACCTTATTTTATCACAACTGTTTAGCGCCCCAAGGAGGTAAATTGATTTTATCTGTAATGGGGCATTTATTATCATTTACAAATGTATAGACAAATACTCAATCAAGGTTTATGAAACAAGAATAACAAACAACAGCGTTCATAGCTGATACTTGCATCAGTACTAAAATTAAAAGGTTATTGAAGGGGGTTATATCAGATATCAAAAAATCAGAAAGATGAGAAGAATATCGTCCACTCATCTACCTCATCTGAATCAATGCTTAGACCCAAGAAGGGGGTTAAAGGGATTAATTCAAAAAGTAGGATAGATAAATGACAGGTGATACAGCTCAAATTGACACTAGAAAATTCTGAAAGATAAAATATGACTAAGATACGCTGAGATGAATTTTACCTAATTAAATGATGGATTATCAGTAGGTCAGGTGATCACTATTAGAAGTGGAACTCAAGGCAGAAAATTAAGTCAAAAATAAAAAGGGTAAAAATGAAGATGCTGCTGAATGATCAACCTAGGTTACCCTAGTCTCATCTGACTTTGTATTCAACTCAACAATATTGCCCTATCAAAATTATGATACAAAGGAATTATAACATCTGAAATACATTGCTGACCAAGAGCTTTTCTTTAGGATGTCACCCTCCATTAATATCAGTAATTCTTTTCCTTTTGGGGTTTATATTGCTAATTGCAACCTATAAAATCCCTGACTTTAAACTATAATGGGACGTGTCATTAATTCTATATCTCATTTTGGTAATTGACTTCAATATGTTCTATCGCCGTGCTTACCATGAAACAGATACTATAGCTGATGGGACATAAGCGGTGACTTGGCACACTCTTAAATAAAAATATACTTAAGATAAACTCAGTTGACATAAAGTATTAAATGTTGGGCTTCTTGGCATAGACCATCGAGCTAAAAAGAAGCCCACAAAGGTGAGATTAGGTGCAACTACTGTAAGAAGAATAACAAAACTGAGGATGTGTTTTCAAGAATACCTCTGCTCTTACTGAGCTTGTAAAAGGAAGGTCAGCTTAGATTCAGGTACCTCTGAGACTGACTGACCTAATGTATAAGAAAGAAAAACATTACCAATCGCTCATCTCACTTTTATTGAGGATGAACTCAGTGACAAATCTGAATGGGGTCACAAGAACACGAATTATAATTTAGGTTCACCCACTGAGCGCACTATTCCAGAATGGTTGAATGTTGAGAATATAAGTGAAACCCAAGTTCATGAAGTAATTACCTCAGTCATGTTATCAAGTGCCCCAGTATAATTAATAAAGCTTTTGGTGATGGTCAGAACCTTTCCCTGTTGATCTGATCCAACTTGAGCGTCCACAGTCTCCTAGAGATCAAAAAAGTATCCTGATACTGCCCAAAAACTCAATTTCACCTTCTACATCTAGGTTTTAGATTTTCATTGAAGTTTGTAGGATTCATTAAAAAAGTGGAAGAGCTAACTCAGAAGTTCCAAGTTATAGTTATTTTTTTACAGGATTACTCATCGGTGTTATTATCCCAAGTAATCAAGAGGATCATGGACTCCCCAAAACTTGAATACACACAAAAGTATATTACCGCTGGTCTGAATAACACCACGCAATTGGTGCATACTCATTTTTACAAATCCAAGTTAGAAATTTAGTTTTCTCAGTGCCCATAGATGCCCTAGAAAACTGTCAAAATGATATTCTCAAAGGGATGCAGCTTATAATTGAAATTGAAAGAATTGTTTGTCTGAAAAGAAAAACAGTTAACAATCCCAGCTATGGTGTTCCCCTTATACAGTATGATAAAGAACCAGCAAAAAGGATTTTCTTGTTTTGCAGAGGACCAAGTTTTTCCTTTATCTTTGCGATATTCTACCTCTAGACAAAACATGAAAAAATATAACCAAATCATTGGAAGCAGAAGAGAGAATACCATTTAATGCCACTGAGAAGATAAAAATTAAAACATAAGAACAAGGGTTGATTCTAACTATGGGAATCCAGCTTCTTTGATGCTCGCTGGTGCTTAGACACTGCTGTCTTCCACAATAAGCTTATTAATAAAAAGTTTAAATTTTTCTGCTTGGTGTAAATTTCCAAGCAAATTTCATGGCTAATCAAAGTAAAGCCTAATCGCCCGTCATAGTTTCACTCTGATATCATTGGATTCCCCACCAGCTGCCCCACACTGGGGCAGCTGGCGAAACTCCACCTGTCATTTTCTATCTGACAGGAAAACACGCTTGGACTGGCTCGCCCAGTCATACCAAACCCATGGGACAATTCATTCCTCCCAAGGATCTTGATGCCCATCTCGCACAATCCCAAGTGGTGCCCCGCTGCCCCCTGGTGCTCCCTCAGATCAACATGCATTTTGGCCTTAGGGTCAAATATGGGAAACTTTCCCATACAACAACCAAGCCATTATCAAAATGGCTCTGGCGGTGATGAAACCGGCCTGTTTTATTAACTTCCGCCTCTTAAAGGGGTATTTCGATCTCAGCTTCACTTGTGAAGCTGATGATGCCACTGTGGTAATGGTGCCCCTGGTCTTTCAGGATAAGCCTCTCCCAACAACACGCACCCAGCTTCCAGCGGACACCACCTTGGTGGTTCAGTTTGCTGGTTTTCCTACCCACCTTCCCTCTGAGGTGCTCAACCAGGAGCTGATGGAAGGTTTGGCAGCCTATGGCTTTAACCCTATCTTGCAATTTGTGGTCCCAAATGGTGCAAAACGCCTCACTGGGACTCAGGCATATTCCACAATCAGCCCTGAAATGAACAAAATTGCCCCATCAATTCCTCCTCACACTGCTATCCCATCTGCCCCTGACCATCTGTTCTGGGCCGCGTCAAAAGTGACAGACGATTTGTCCATCCTGTTTCAAGTTAGTTCATTTGAAATGCAAGTGCCCATATCTAGCAGCTTCTGACAGTGCTGATAGTTTACCTGATAGCCATCTATCTGCCACCCACCCCACGCCAATTCTGGCATGGAGTACGATCCTACCTCCTCCTCCACCAAAGCCTGTTGCTGCAGCTGCACCTGCAGCCACCAATAAGCCTCCACTGTGCCCCAGTGCCATGCATGAATTTTCCAATCAAGCGCAGGATTGGGCCCTAGTCCAATCCCATGCAACATCCAATAAATTAACCAATCCTCAACTATATACTGATTCCCTGATTCAATTTTGCCAGAACCCACGTGAGTTTTTGGATAAGATTGATGAATCAGGTAATATCATAAAAGAACTATCACTGCAAATTGACTGATTCTGCAATGCAAAATGGGATGCAGAATACCCCCTCATTTATATGCCCCAAAGTCAAACACCGGATCATTCCACATTTAACCAGCTTGTAGTAGAAGCAGCTGCCACACCAGATTTCTGTCCCCTCTGCAAAGTTGCCGCTAAATAAGTGGCAGCGCTCACAGAAAGAACAATACCTCCTGTTATCCCCAAAAATCTTACTCCAAAAAGTAAGATTAATATAATACAACTTTACAAGAATGTCACTGAAGCTATTCATAACGTGGTAACTGTAGCACGAAATTTGAAAGCTAAGATCACCTGAACCAACATTGCAATTTTTGTTAAATTACCAGATGCCCGCATTAAAGCTGAAAAGGCTTTAGCCAAATATATTACTGCCATTTTTATGGTTGGCAATTACTCAGAATTACCAATCATCAGTGATATTGAACCAAATACACCAATGCCCCGACGCCCTTGCTATCTGCCTTGACACACACCCTACTCTGAGCAGAGATAGCTGCTGCTGAAGCTGAGCCACCCAATCCCCCTTTCCTTCCACCATGGAGGGATAAACAGTTTCAGCTGCCAACCTGGTTGGTTGTTTGGTTTGGTGTGATTCATTCAATTTCTCATTTGGGCATTTTGTTTGAATCAATTATTTATGTTACTTTAGTTTAAGTTTTTAGTTTGGTAATGTCTGTCTCCTGGTTGGCTTGCCTCAGTTAAATAAATAGAAAGTTTAAAAAACACAAATAAATAGAAAGTTGGTTTTTAAAATTTTATTAGTGTCACCATGCGAGGCAAAAAATGAACCCTCTCAATATCCAACTGTTCAGTATTTAAAATGGTATCAAGGGTCGAAGGGAATTCATTGGTAAGTTTTGGAAATACCTGTTACAGTCCAAATAAATTAATATTTGAGTTCAGCCTATCAAAGCTCTGAAAACAAGCTTCAATTTAGATTAATGACATATGGGGAATTATTGGTAGGCAATATGTACCTACAGGGTAATGGTTTAATATAATTTATCCAATTCCCATTAGCTAAAATTATTGCACTAGGGGGACATTCACCAAGCCTATAAAAGGGGGAGTCTCCGCAAAGGTGTTATAATGGGACAAGATGTGGCTGGGGGAGAACCCTTCAATAGTTGCCCCAGAATAGCTTTTTGGTCAGAGAAATCTGATTACTTGATTTCAAAATTTAAAGCCCGTTTGGTATTTGGAGAAGTGTTGCCCAAATTTTCAAGGTTCCACCAAGAAATGGCCATGGTCTTTTGGCTAATATTGTCATTATTTTTATTTGAATTAATTTTTACTTTTAAGATTGGACATGTAATTGGCCAATCGTATCTGTTGAATTATGACTATTATTACCTCCAACATTCTTTTGTCAAAGTCAAGATGGCAAATGTATGTGTTGAAATTTGAGATGACCACATAATCCAACCTTTTAAGAAATTAATAGATTTGATTTTTTTTATAATCATATAACATGGGCAACAGCGGCTGACTGATGAGATTATTGTCAGGCATCGTCCCCAATGATATTAAGTAAAAATCAATGAGAGAACAACACCTGATAGTTAAATTATAGGGAATCGTTCAGAGTGGAATGAATGGGGAGTATTAATAACTACCAAAGCATTCAAACGCAGAGGTAGAGAGTAGGATCATCATCATCCAAAAAGTTTTGGTTTCAAGTTCCTAATACCAATTGAATTGTCCACCAAACAGCTGATGGTTGTGCTGCTAATAAACTCAAGTTGATGGACCCAACGATATTTGGTGCTTAACACTTGAGGGTCAAACCAGCATAGCAGTGCAAATAATTCACAGTGGACAGTTGAAAAGTTGTGTGCCAATTTTAACTATAAAAATCCCAATTAGTCTTTAATAAAAGCAGACAAAAACTTTATAATAACTTTATTTGTTTTCTTTAGTTGTTTTATATTACTTTTTTAGAAAAGTGCAAGGATCAGATATACTTAAGTTGTTACTATCAAGTCTCTGCTTGGCTCTGCGAAAAGAGAATATGGAAAGTGTTCCCAATTAGTACCAGAACATCTTTAAAACAAAGAAGCATCTGTCTAGCGTTGGACAATATACTCAACGTGGCTTTTGGGGATCAACTCTAATAATAGTCTTCATATTATTATTGCTCCAGTTAATTAATTTCAATCAAATCAGCGCAAGTATCCATGAATTTGTGCAGTTGAAATCTAGGGCTAGAAGCGAGAAACCATCCAAGCGCCCAGATTTTAACAATTGGTGCTCACTAAAGAGGGTAGTTTAGTTGTCAGAAGCCAATTTAAATAACGATGCCTTATAAGGAAGAGCTTTGAAAGCTCTGGGAAGAACTACAGGCCGCCAATCAAAATGTGCCCATCTTGGCATCTCAAACTGATGTTAGTACCTTAGAGGAATGTGTAATCAACCCGGAAGAGATGCTCAAAAAAGTAGGAATTGTGAATAATGATCTGTTTGAAAAGTTGCCTTTTTGAATCATAAATTGGGCAAACTTATTAAATAAATTTTAGTTCAAAAAACTGAATGGGAAGCAGATTGAGAATGAATCTGTAGGTTTCATGAGGAGATGGCAAATTGACAAAGCATACTAAGGAATTGAAAAAACACAAATGTGATTGTGAGTAATTTGAGGCAAATGAGGCTGAGGAAAAGGCATGTGAAACTCTAATCAGGAAGACCTTTCTGCCCCAAAATATGCCCAAGCCATTTGCTGGTGCATCAGAAATGATTCCTGTAGCCACTCTTTGGCTACTCGAGTAGCTGAGTAAGGATCATCTATGAGCAGAGTAATTAAGGGATTTTGAAAAATGCCAAAACTGCCCACCTTTCACTGGGATAATGTCCTGGCGTTTTTATACCTATTTGAAATGACCATGTTTGGCTATGAAGACCATCACATTGTGGTGACCGTAATGAACTGTCTTAGCACTGACTGCCAGAATCTGGTGAGACCCTACCTCAATTGGGACAACTGTGTCATGGAAATGGCAGAAGAAGTTTAGACTGGCCTTCCAGTTGGGATGTGTAAGCAGCAAAAAAGCAAGCCAGAATGCCAGAGGCATTGCCACTCAAATGATGTTGTATGGAATTGGGCTTTGGGAAATGGTAAATAGTTGGGCAAGATAATAGTAAAGAGCAACCCAAGGATGAACCAAATTAAGGCCATCTCAGACCCTGGAGGTCTCACTGCAGGGGGTGATACCACATGTATGGTTTTGATAAGGTCACTGGTAGTTGGGGTAAAATTAACTGGGGAGACAAGGGGGCAGATCCTTGCCTGAAGATGGTGGATATATGGTCACATGATCTCAGTATATTGTTGGCAAAAGTTCATAATGACAGGGTTGAATTGCCAGAAATATCTAGCTCACTGAATCCAGTTGATGATGTTAGGGGCCATAGTGACCATTAGTACTGGTAGAGCTCATCTGGTATACGGGCTGATTGGCCACCAGAAAAAAGTCATAAGGAATGCAGCCAGAAGGATATCAATAAAATTAAAGTTGATAGTTGTTGGAGGCAAAATTTTATTGTAATGGAAAGGAAGAAAATTGACCAACAATTTTCTCAGTGTGATGCAACTGATTAAATAGTGGTTGATTGATGCGGCACAAGCCAAGATTGAGACCCTCAATTTTAACTTAACCAGCGAATTATTCAGGAATGGGGGCAGATAAGTTCACTGGAAACCAACATTGAAGGATTTGGTGGCAGACTGAGTCACTGTCAGTTCAACCTCGAATGCCAAAACTGAGGCTCAACTACATTTATGACGGTTGGCGTGATGGCATTTAGCCCAACAAGCAGCGGGAATTCCCCAAGGCCACCCCAAGTAGGCGCGGTCCCAATAGGTTGAGAACGGATTCAGAATGCCCATCCTGTCTGTGCCTGGTCTCTGGGCCATTCGTTTGGTTAAGAGTGTTGCATCAGCTGAATTGTCCAAATTGCCATCAGGGAGCTTCAAACCCTACTTGATGATGTCCAATGCTACTACCTGCACATTGGGGATCATCCCAGATGATTTGGGGTAGGGGTTAATTTTTGCGATCATGGTGTTAGCCAAATCAAAAACCTTTGGTAATTCTGACCAATAAATCAGTCTTTGTCCCTTTTTGACTATGTGGGATCTGATCATCAGCCATGTTCCCACTTGATTTTAGGCTGGATGACTTCATTTCAGCAATCTTGGTGCCAATTTATTTGATCAATTGTACTGGATCTGCTGAGGTGAAGGTGGGCACTGGGGGAGGAATTTAAAGAGGAAGGGCTGTTACCCAACACTCATCTACCATGTGGGCGAAATCACCCTGGTGATGAGGGGTACTGCCACCCTCTTTGGTACTTTCTTACTTGGAAATGGGAAAAGGGCTCAATATACACACAGGGGAAGTTCCCTGGAAATTCCAAACTGGTCATACGCAGAAGCAAAAGCAGTCATTAAGTTGGAGTTTGGAAGTCCTACTCGGATGGCAAATTGTAAACAAGTGTTCATGGGTATACAATTCAGCAAAAATGTGATCCTGTCTAGTTTTTCCAATTGGTTTTACCAATAATCCCAGATCTTCGCAGAGTCAAAAGTGCTTACTGACTTTAGATGCATGCATAGCCATGTAGGTGGCGCTTCAGCCCTACTGAAAATTGCATTGGATTATGGCAGCAGAACTAGTAACTGAATAAACAACCTCACAGATGGTGGACTATCTGAAGATGTTGGGAGCAACTTTTGGTGCGCTGAATCAATTTTAACATGAAATTTCAACTGAGGATGATCAAACTATGATGGAATTAGAAGATGAAATTACATTGATCATTGAAAAAGCCGTTAATCAGCAGAATTAAGTCATAATGGAAAACCCCCCTATAGATCCAAGTGGAAGGATAAATCAACTAGCTATTATCAGAAAAATAGAGCAATGGGACAATTTATCACC
>JAKSZP010008212.1:0-102202 GCA_022478985.1 Massospora cicadina | reverse complement strand
GGCCCTTATTCAATACCTTGATGACTGGTGGCGGTTAATCATCATACTTGCCACTAAGCATCTTTTTGAACATGATATCACTCAGATCCGCTGCAAAAGCAATCGTGGGTAATCTCAATAAACAATTGGCATTCTGGTGTTTTGCTCTAATTTGATGAAGAATTTTGAAATTGTATCCTTCAGTTTAAGAGCCCATCGGGCCAGACGCCTTCCAATTCTTTAAGATTTTGTAACCAATATAGAGAGACATGGTCTGTTAAAACTTTGAATTTTACCCCATGCAAATACACCTGGAATTGTTTATAGGCGTAGATCACTGCTAAGCACTCCTGATCAGTAATGGTATAATTACGTTCATGTCTGTTCAAGCTATGACTGCAATATGCAATGGGTTGCTCTTCTCCTTTCTCGTTTTTTGGGATAGGACTTCCCCTACAGAGAAAAGGGATGCATCCGCCTGAACAATGAATTCCTTTGTAAAATTGGGTAGCGTTACACCAGCGCTCTGGTTAATGTCATTTGAATCATATCAAAAGTGCATTGCTGACATTCAGTCCATTCAAACGTAGTGTCCTTTCTTAATAACTCAATGAGTGGGCCCCCAATACAGCTGAAGTTAGGGATGAAATGCCAGTAATATCTGACCATTCCCAAAAGACTTATATATCCCACTTGCTATTGGGTGGAGTCATTTTATGTATAGCTTCCACCTTGGCTGGTTGAGGTCTTAGCCCGGTGGCATCAACCACGAACCCCAGGTACTCCAGCTGGTCCTTAAAAAAGTGACATTTCTGGGTTTGATCTTGATGTTGGCCTCAGCAAGCCAGCAGAATACAGCTTCTAAATGGTCAAGGTGTTCAGTTAAGGTTCGGGGGGAAGACATTAATGTCATCAAGGTATACAAGGACCCACGACAGTTTTAAACTCCCCAAGAATAGTACCCATCAATCGATGAAATGTAGCTGGGGCATTACAAAGCCTTTGTGGCATCTGGGTTGGAAAAGACCTTTAGATGTGATTACAGTGTGTTTTTCCTGCTCCGCCAGTGGCAACTCAATTTGCCAGTAGCCTGAGATCAGGTCCATAGCTGAGAAGAACCAAGCTCCTCTTAGCCAAGTTGAATTGTTGTCAATCTGTGGTAAGGGATAAGAGCCCTTTTTGGTGATGCTGTTGAGCTTTTGGTAGTCTATTACTATGCAGTTAGTGCTTTCCTTCTTTTTTACATTCAGAACAGGTGAAGCCCATGGACTCTTGGATGGTTCAAGCATTCCTTACACTAATAGCTTGTCAATTTCCTCAGTTATTACTTCTTCTGCCACCCTTGATTGGCGGATCGGCCTTGACCTGATGGGAGGATGATCTCCAGTGTCCAGCCTATGAACCACCCCCCACATGCATCCTAAATCGTGGTCATCGACAGCAAAAATCTCTTTATATTTTCAAAATGAAGCGATTGCCCTATCCTTCCGTGGTTCTGACAGCCCCATAATTCATCACATGGTACAACAGCCATTACATTGAGCTATGGTTCAAAAGGCAGACCAGATTCCTCCAGCGACCCAAATTCATGAACTGAAAGAACCTCTTCAATGGGGATTAAGTGCAAATATGCCACTATTTGGTGGCGGCGGATTTGCAGTGTCACCATTTGGAAATTTTCAAGTAAAACTTTAATCTCCCCCTGCCCTGGTAATATAATGACTGGGGCCACGTGGGGCTCAAACTGCGATTGCTGATATGGCCCAATAACCTCCCCATAGAGTCCATCTGGAACTTCTATCACCAAGTCAGTGTTTACTATAACTTGATTCCTGGATGGAATATATATAGGTCCAGCTGCTCTGAGTGGCAGCCCTTGATATTTATAAACCTGCTGAGGAAGGGCCCAAGTTTTGCCTTTTAAACGATGGTAGCACACTGGAATAACCCCATCGCTGTAAGCAAGGTTGATTTGCCCCATATTCACTGAGCCCTTTGGCACTCTGCTGGCGGTGAAATAAATTGGAATCCGATGTCCCAAAATGGCTAGGGTCTCTTCCATCATTTCAATAACAGCCTCATAGTGTCGCATAAAAGCAGTTCCAATCAACAGATTGTAGTTGCTATTTGGTAATACTACCACCAGAGCCACAACAACAACAGATTAAACTGCAAGGGAGTGCGCTATACGCTCCCTCAGAGACCGTGGTTTCCACTCCAGCAGTCCCATACACCATCCAGTGGTCTATGTCAGGTTTTAAAGAAAACTTTGCCACCAATTTAGTGGAGACAATGTTAACAAGAGTGCCCATATCAATTATAGCTTATACTCAGGTTTTGGCTACCACAACGCCACAGTAAGGCACTCCAAGTAAGATGAATGCTGGCTATTTACTACGTGTACATTCAGCGGTTCAAGTTTTCCCAGGAACCCTATAATACCTGCACCGACTTTAAGGTATCCTGTTATAATAGCGTTCACTGGAAAGGCGACCTCTACTCCTCTTAGAGAAAACGCATATGCGAACAGTTCTAGCTGGTCTGACAGATTTTGGTCAAACATTTGACAAGCGTACGGCTTTGGTTGCTCTGGAAACCCAGTGTCAGCCGTTACTTTGACTTGTGCTTGAGTCAACACATTTACTCCCCCAACCGTGTGTTGGTAGAGGAATGTATCGTCATACTGGGAGGCTTCTGCTGTAATCAATATTTTAAATTCAGTTGGAATGTATGAATTCGAGATAGCGGAAGTAGAGAGTCCCATCTCTACTCTGCTCTGACTTTTCCCTAATAACTTTGATCCTGTTGTATATAAGGGATCTGTCAATTGGGGCATCATCATCCCATGTGCCCAGTGCGACCACAATTAAAACAACTTACTCCATAGGGCCTACATCTGTGCTTAATATAAGTTGGCCCACTTGGAAGGTTATTCCAAAGATAATCAGCATAACCAGAGCCAGATTGATAAAATGCCTGCTGTTGATCAGTGTAGTTAGGGCCAAAATGGTAGTTGATCAGTTGTCGCTCAGCAGTTATGGGACAGATGTTGGTCTGCGGTGAGTAACCTGGCGCAATCTGCATTGACTGGTTGATTCCCCCCACATGGTTAGGGTTGGCCACGGAGACAGTGTGAATCTACTTGATATTGGGTGGAGGGAAAGTTATAGCTAAGTGACATACAAACTGAACAAGTTTAAGAAGAGGTACATCATCCTCCAACAAAGGGGCCATGGCATTGTAAAGCTTGGGGTATGGCTTCACTGCAGAGGACATTGCGATGCATACATCAGCTTCAGATAAAATCCCTGCCCCAATCAACACATGTGCTTTCACCATAAATCACTTAGCAAATGCGGTGAGGGTCTCATTTCGCTGATACCTAATGGTCAAGAACTCGGCTTTCTGCTGCAACATCTTTTCAGTTTCGCCAAACAACCGCAGCCTTGTCTCCTTTACTTCTTGGTATGTAACAGAACTGTCTGGAAAGTAACAAACAAAATGATCAGCACTTCCAACATCCAAGGTGGAGACCAACGGTTTTGCTCTTTGCCAGTCCAAGGCTTCTTCAGTTGCAAACTCAAATCAGCAAAAGAACCCTTCAATATTTCCTTCGCGATCAAATGGTGGCAGCTTATCGCTGCAAACTTCCTGGAGAAGCTCATCTTTTTTGAGCACAGTGTCCAATGCAAGCTTCAACTCCTCATATGCAACGGCCCCCATTGTATTGTGCATATTCCCTATCAAAGCAACCTGGATATGACATAGTTGGTGACTGAGATTTCATCATATTGGAATTGGTCAATGGTGTCAGGGCAAATCCTGACATGAGAGATATCCCTGATTTATCAGTTCTTATTAATAGAATATATGATATATGTAATCATCTTAAACAATCGAAGATTATAGCAAAATCACATAGCAAATGAACAACGAGTCAGATGAGTCAATTCAAGCCTATCAAATCTGAATCAAACATTGGAACACCTGGGGCCAGGTTTTAGTAGTCCTAACCAGGCAGTTGAATACTAGTCTAAGCTTTGGTTATCTAAGATAGAAAGAGCCTAAAGAATCTAAAGCTAGATAAGAATCAAGTAAGCCCTAAAGCTAGTTCAATTAGTATGAAAAGTGTATATAAGCTGAATATCTCTAAAACTATTCCTTGCAATCAATAAAGTTAAAATGCTTCTAAATATTTACTTGATTTACTTGCTTGTGATCCTTAGTAAAGTACAAGGATCTTTATTATTAAGCATATATCAATCAAACAACTCTGAAAATCCAAATACTTCCTCTAAATCAATTTCACAATTACCCACTGTCACTGGTATCTTGGCCCTAACAGTGGTTGGTCTAGCTGAAGCTCTACAACCTATATTAGGGCCCAACAGACCTTTATTCACAGCTATTATGTTTTTTATCCACATCCTTCCCTTGTTATACTGGACTCTTAGCTCAGGCATGGCAAGTTCACGGGTTGCTATGCCAGAGTGGGTTAAAGATATTCCAGTCCCTGAAAAATTGACTGCCAACCAAACAAGATATTACCACCTTTTCCTTATGTTACTAAGCGCAATAACTGTATATATATTGTTAAAGGCCTATAGAAAAATTAAGGCGCGCTTAAATTTTCTGAGTCTCAATAAGATGATCTATCAGGAACTCAAAAAGACTCATCTAAGTGCAGACTGTGACAGTAGCTAATCATACTATTTCCTTTAGCTCCACAGTAAACTTTCCTGAAAGTTTGACACTATCAACTATAAAGGAAGGACTGGCTTTTTCAAGTGCACAATTCAAAATCTACCCCAACACTTATCACAATGATGCATGCAAAGTGATGGCAATAGGTTCCTAACTCACTGGGGATGCATTTAGTTGGTTTGTAAAGGCTCTTGAAGAAGATGAAAGTCTATGCACTGATTATGAGTCTTTTAAAAGTCGAATTTTAGCTGCTGCAACACCAGCTGGATCAAGATTACAAGCACGTATAGCTCTACTGAAGCTAATACAGGAAGATCAAGCTATGGAGGATTATACAAAGTTTTTTTGATGCGTTTTATAAAGCTTATTTAGATTCTGAGATGGGTTCACTTCTCTTTCGCCAAGGCTTAAATGACTTTTGACAGAATTGGTTAGACATCATCCAATCACTATGCCTCTTCAGGATTTAATTGAGACCACAACAAATCTGATGATTGAAGCACCTACCAATTCAAACAAAAATAAGGAAAAGAAACTTATCAGAACTAACTATCAACAACGTTGGACCAAAGAAAAGCAATGTTACAATTGTCACAAGCCTGGTCATTATGCAAATGAATGCTCAGTAAAAACAGTTTCTGCTAAATCCCCATTAAAGAACAATGTTCAGCCTTATTCTATTTTATATGTAGCCCTAAGCCATGATAAACATAGAGGATATACAGAGGCTTTAATAGATACTGGCGCATCTAGAAATTTCATCTCTGAGAGATCACTAGAAAGTGTAAAATGTACAAAAGGAATTGAATCACTTGATGTAACTCTTGGGAATGGGGAGATTATCAACACCTATCATTCTGATCAGCCCACTAGGATTCATATTGGTTCCTATACCTCAGATGTTGAGTTCTGGGTGCTTAAGGAAACTACTCAACCAGTGATACTTGGATTTAACTGGACATGTCAGATGAAACTTCAGTACCAGTATGAGAATCATGCCGTTGTTAGATTTAATGGGAAAAAGGAAATTTGGCCTTTGATCATAGAAAGATGCTCTGAGCTGTTAATTGCTGATACTCCAATTATAGAGTTGGAGGCCTGTAAAGCAACTATTCCTAAGTACTTAAGACAATGGACTTCAGTTTTCAGCGAAGAAGAAGCCAATCAACTACCCCAGCATAGCCTATTTGATCATGAAATAGACTTGGTTCCAGGTAAACAACCTACTCATGGCCCAATCTACAGCTGTAATCAACGGGAACAAAAAGCTTTGTGAGAATACTTAGATACTATGCTAAGCAAAGGTTTTATCAGAGTTTCACAATACCCATGCTCATCACCACTTTTATTTATAAGTAAGAAAGATGGAGGTTTATGTCCATATGTCAATTACTAGAAGCTTAATGATATCACTATAAAAAACAGGTATCCCTTACCTGATGCAGACCACCTCAGCGACCAATTTTCTGGGGCAACAATATTCTCAAAAAATTGATTTTGGAGATGCATTTAATCAAATCCGAATCAAAGAAGGAGATGAGTGGAAAACTGCCTTTAAAACAAGATTTAGCCTGTATGAATATCTTGTAATGCCATTTGGTTATGCAATACACCTAGCACATTCCAACAGATGAAAATACTGTACTAGGAGGCTACATGGACCAAATTTGTGTTGCTTACCTAGATGATATCTGTCATGGAAACGGCAGAAGTTTAGAATGGCCTGCCAGTTGAGATGTGTGAATACCCAAAAAGCAAGCCAGAATGCCAGAGGCATTGCCAACCGTATGACTTGATATGGAGCCAGGAAATGTGATATCACGAAGTGGTGTTGTAACAACAGGGTAAGGAGTGTCCCAATGGCAAACCACACTGAACCCTTTCCCAACTCAGTGGCTCTAACTGCAGGAGATGGGATTACTGGAAAGTCTTGATGAGATTCTTGGCTTGAGAGGGTAACTCATTGGGGGCAAAAGGGAGATAGATTCTCTATATCCATTGTTGTACATAGGGCCATAAGATCCCCGTGTATTGTTGTCAGAAATTCATAAGAGAGGGGTTGTAAGACCAAAAGTGTCGGACTTACTGGGCCCAATTGACGATAGAGGGAGCCATGGTGACCAAAAGAATTGGTAAAGACCACCCAGAGTGCGGGGTGATGGACCACCAGGGAAATGCCATCTGGGATGCAGTCATAATGGAAAATAAAGAAAATTTGATTTTTTGGCAAAAGTTTATTGGGAAAGGAAAGTAAGAAAATCAACCAACAATTTTCTCAGTGCCATGCAACTGATTAAATAGTGGTCAATTGGGTAGTGACATGATGGGGTTGGGGCCCACAAATTTGACCTAACCGGCGAATTGTTTGGGAATGGGGGAGGGTTTATTCTTTGGTAACCAACATTGCAAAATTCAGCGGTGGGCTGAGTCTCTGTCAGTTCAATTTCAAATGTCCAAACCAGGGCTTGACTATGTTTCCAATGATTAGCATGATGGCGTTTGGCCTGACAGGTGACAGGAATCCCCCAAGGCCATCCCTTATAGGGATGGGTCCATTTGGTTGGGAACAGGCTTGGGATGGCCAACCTGCCCACGCTCAGTCATTTAACCATTCATTTGGTCAACAGCAGCGCATTGGGCACAACTCCCAAATTACTATCCAAGGGCTTCAAACCCCCATCGATAGCACCCAATATTTGTTCAACTGGTTTGGAAATAGAATTGGAACTGTCAGGTGTTCTGACTGATATATAATTCTTCATGCTTTTACAGTTATTCAAATTTTGGGAATCAGCTAGATTGCTAGCTGAATTAGATCCATACGATTTCAGTTCAGTAATCTCAGCACAGATTTCATTAATTCCTGCAACAGTTCTGCCAAGGTAAGTGTGGGTATTGGGGGTGGGATCTGGAGCGGACGAGCTGTTACTCATCGCTCATCTACTATGTGAGCGAGGTCGCCCTGAGTGATGAGAGGTACCGCCATCCTCTTTGGTGTCTTTTTATTTGGGAATGGGAAAATGACCTGATTGAGAGCCAAAGGACGTTCCCTGAGACTTACAATATCTTAGTATACAGTAAGTCCAAAGATGATCATCTCAATCATCTTTAACTAGTATTTGAGAATTTCAAAAGAAATTTAATTTGCATGTTAAATTATCAAAATATGAGTTTGCACAAGAAGAAGTAGAATTCCTTGGCTATGTTGTAGGCAAGAACGGGTTTCAATGGCACCAAGTAAAGTTGATGCTATTACTTCTTGGCCTATACCAACTAGCAGAAAGGAGATGAGAAGCTTCTTAGGTTTAGCAAACTTTTGCAGAGATTTTATCAAAAATTTTCAACAATTGAGTTAACTTTAATGCAACCAACCTCTGTTAATGTAAATTTTAAATGGGCATCAAAGGCAAAAAGATCCTTTAATGACTTAAAGAAATCGTTTACTATAGCACCAGTTTTACCAATGCCAGACTATGAGAGGTTATTTGTGGTTGAAACCGATGCCTCTGGATTTGCACTTGGTGGTGTTTTACTACAGGAGGGGGATGATAATAGGCTTCGCCCTATAGCCTACTACTCAAAGAAGTTTATCCCAGCCAAATGTAATTACCCCATTTTATGATGAAGTTATGTTAGCCATTGTTCAGATCTTGAAGCATTAAAGAAGATACCTATGTGGGGCTAAACATCCAGTTACCATTCTGACTGATCATAAAAACTCAACTTACTTCTTCTCTCCTCAGCAACTAAATCAACGTCAAGCCAGATGGGCTCTCACTTTAGCTGACTATGAGCTAGAAATTGGTTATAAACCAGGAAAAGATTATTGTAGTCCCAGATGCTTTAAGTAGAAGATCAGATCTTATCCCAGATAAAGGGGAGATAGAAGACTATAATACTCAAGTTTTATTTAAAAACAAACAGAAAATCAGATCAACTCTCTCACCTTGTCTTAGTAAAATGGGAGGACGAATTGATCATAGCCCAGGAAAAAAACACTATTTTCCAGAAAATTATATCTGATTTAAAGAATAACAACAATAGCATTTGGTACCAAAAGGTTTATTCACTTAAAGGATATCTTCTAATTTTAAAACAGTGTCTCTATATATCTGAAGGTCCTCAATGGCTAACTATATTACGTGAATACCATGACACAAGCATGGCAGGTCGCCCTGGAAGAAATAAAATGCTTTCACTTATTCAAAGAACTTACTGTTGGCCTGGGTTGATAAAAGATGTAGTCAAGTACCTAGCTGGTTGTGAGACCTGTTGTTGTACAAAGGCTAGAAGAGGACACCCACAGGGCTTACTGGAACCCCTAGGTATGGCAACAAAACCATGAAAAACAGTTTCCTTAGATTTTATAGTTGAGTTACCAAATTCAACTGGTTACAACGCGATTTTAGTAGTCGTTGATAGATTTACAAAAATGCTCACTTTATACTTACTAAAACATCTGTAACAGCTAAGGAAAAAGCCCAACTATTTACAAAAAATGTCTTTCTTTTACACGGCATTCCCAAATAAGTGATAACAGACCGTGGCGCTCGGTTTACATCAAATTTTTGGAATCAAGTAATGAAGGACCTAGGTATTAAAAGATGTCTATCCACTTCATATCATCCTCAAACTGATGGACAGACAGAACGCGTAAATCAAGTATTAGAGCAGTATCTAAGATGATATGTGAATTTTGAACAAAATAATTGGGAAGAGCTACTAACAATGGCCAGTTCTGCTATAATAACTTGGACCATGCTTATATAGGTATTTCACCCTTTAAAGCAAATTATGGTTATGATGTGAATTGGGGACCCAACTTCACTGAAATCTCAGAAAACCCATCAGGTAGAGAATTTATCAAAGATATTCAACAAACTCATGCCTTATGCATTGCAAATCTAAAAGAGCAATCTGGACATATAAAGATTTTGTTGATAAGAAAAGAGTACCTGGGAAGATCCTAAAAATTGGAGATGAAGTTTGCCTGGATGCAAGAAATGTACCTATAAGTGTTCCATCACGAAAATTAGCACACCAACGCATAGGACCTTTTACAGTAGAAAAAATTATAGGTAAGGTAGCATATAAAATAGCATTACCCAAGAAATGGAAAATCCACAATGTATTTCACCGATCCCTTTTACATAATAAAGATGATATTTCTCTACTCCATCAACAGATCAGAACAGCTGCCCCTCCATTTATTAACAGAGAGACTCCAGAGTATGAAGTAGAAGCAATCCTTAAAAGTAGGAAGCATTATGGGAAGAATCAGTACCTGGTAAAATGGGTAGGGTACCCTGTTGAAGAAAGTACTTGGAAACCAGAGGAAAACCTTACAAATGCAAAGAATCTACTTCAAGTTTGGAAAAAAGAAAATTGCAGATGGCTTCAGCCTTTATGGGAGATAATGCTAGGGCAAAGCCTGACATGAAAGATATCCCTGATATATCAGTTCTTATTAGTAGAATATATGATATATGCAATCAGCTTAAACAATCAAAGATGATAGCAAAATCATATAGCAGATGAATAACGAGTCAGATGAGTCAATTCAAGCCTATCAAATCTGAATCAAACATTGGAACACATGGGGCCAGGTTTTAGTAGACCTAACCAGGCAGTTGAATACTAGTCTAAGCTTTGGTTATCTAAGATAGAAAGAGCCTAAAGAATCTAAAGCTAGATAAGAATCAAGTAAGCCCTAAAGCTAGTTCAATTAGTCTGAAAAGTGTATATAAGCTGAATATTTCTAAAATTATTCATTGCAGTCAATAAAGTTAAAATGCTTCTAAATATTTACTTGATTTACTTGATTGTGATCCTTAGTAAAGTACAAGGATCTTTATTATCAAGCATATATCAATCAAACAACTCTGAAAATCCAAATACTTCCTCTAAATCAATTTCACAATTACCCACTGTCACTGGTATCTTGGCCCTAACAGTGGTTGGTCTAGCTGAAGCTCTACAACCTATATTAGGGCCCAACAGACCTTTATTCACAGCTATTATATTTTTTATCCACATCCTTCCCTTGTTATACTGGACTCTTAGTTCAGGCATGGCAAGTTCATGGGTTGCTATGCCAGACTGGAGTAAAGATATTCCAGTCCCTGACAAAAGGGCCCCTGTAGTGAGCACCACTGTTTTAAAATTGGTGGTATTTGAGAGATACACCGAAGGGTTTCTGCACAGAGTTCAACCCACTGAGCAATTAGGACCAACAATGTGATGATCGTCGCCCTAGAATTAACAGAATAAACTTAAAACAAATATGAAGCACCTGCTCCCACAACTCTTTTTTATTTAATATTTAATTCAGCTGATTTCTGCTGTTCCGCTAAGTATAAACTACAAACAACTTTTTCTCTTGATCATCGCATCTCACCTATATTGTAGCAACTTTGGATACTACCACTTCTATGGCTTAGTAAAATAATTCGCCACATCTCATTGGTTCCATCTATTTGTTATTAATTAATTTCCCAATTGCCTAATTTGAGATGATTACCCAACAACCTTAATATCGCCTCATTTGGAGGCACTCAAATCTACCCTTACTCATATCAAATCTTGGCAGATTTCATCTGTTCTTCCATAACGACCTAAGGCTTATCATCCAGTCATATCAAAATCATGACACTCCCTCATGTACTTCTTGACATCCCTATGCAGGCCTGGCCATGAATATTCCCATTGCACCAATTATACCATATTCTCCGCTCTTGGGTGGCCTGCCAATGGATGGTCATGGGAAACACAAATTACCTCCCGTTGTAGCGATGGGTTGGGCACCCATATGTGAGAATTGTGATATAGCACCCCACCCCTCTTCATGAAAGCCTCATGGTGACCATGTGGCCAACCCTCCATCATCTCAGCTTTCAGCCATCAGGTGAATTCTGATTTTCCTTGCTTCTGGCGGACTTCCTCCCCCAACTCACTTTCCCTATCTTCCATCATTGCAAATTGGTCCAGTTGGAACATTGTGGATGTATTAAACTCCTCCAATCTCTCCTTCTCATACATGAGGCCCCTATCTCAACTCAACCAATCCACTAGGACATTTGATGCTCCTTGACTGTACTCCACCCAGAAGTCATAATGGATCAGCTCAACATGTCATCTGGCCTGCCGCTGGTTCATCTTTCTGGGTTCACAATAGTACTTTAATGCTTTGTGATCCATCCAGATAACAAAAAGATGCTGGGCATATAGTAGGTGATGCTGCCATTCCCACAAGGCCGCCATCACTGCCAACAGTCCCTTATTGTATATTGGGTGACCCAATTCTGCGAGAAGCATCTTATGACTAAAGTAACACATGGGGTTTCCAGACCATTTTCCCCTTCTGAAGCAATACTGCCCCCACAGCATAATATGAGGCATCCATTTCCACCATGAATGGCCTCCTGGGGTCAGGATGGGCCAGTACAGGCGCAGTAAGTAACTTACTCTTCAGAAATCAAATGCCTGTTCTTCCTCCCTTACCCATATGAACGGGACATCCTGTGTTAGACGTGTGAGAGGTAAGGTCATTTGGGAAAGATCCTTCACAAACTGATGAAGGAAGTTCAATGTTCCCAAAAAACTCCACAACCCCATCTGATCCGTAGGGGCCTTCCATGCCTACACTGCATGCAGTTTATCCAGACATACTCCCAATCCATTCTGGAAAACTACGATGCCTAGGAATGTTACTGAACTTTGGTTGAATTTGCACTTGGAAGGCTTAAATCTCAAACCCATCTGGCCAATTGCCCCCAAAACTTTCTGGACATCTCAGACATGATCCTCCTAGAATTGCAAAAATACTAAGATATCATTCATATAAGCGGCACAGCATCAACCAATCATTCCCCCAAGGACATGGTCAATCATTCGCTGGAACACTTCCAGAGCATTCCTCAGCCCAAATGGCATCACTTGATACTGATACTCCCCCAGGTGGCACTTAAATGCTGTGTATTGCTGGTACTCCAGTCTCACCAGTACCTGATTAAATGCATCCATGAGATCAAGTTTTGTAAACACTGTGAATCCAGTAACCATTGGAAAAATTTCCTCCAACAAAGGCATCAGATACAGATTAGGCTCAGTGACCATGTTCAGACATCAGAAATCCATGCATGGGCTTAATTCGCCACTTGCTTTTGGCACCATAATATAGGAGACACAACTGGTTACATAGAGGGCTCAATTAAACCTTTGGTCAACATCAATTTCACATGGCCTTCCAATGCTTCCCTGGCCTGTTCATTAAGGACATATACCGGGCACCCCCTGGGAAGCTCCATCCCCTCCTTGAACTGGAATGAAAATGCAAAAGATCCCATAGGGAAAAAAGGCGAGTCTCCAATAAGACCAAATACATCAATAAAGTCGCTATATTTGGCTGGTAACTCTACCTACTGCATCCCACCCAAGCTCCTGCGACTTCTTGGGACATCAATCCCAACCTCCATCTTTCACCTCATCTGAGGCCTAATCTGCAGCATCAAGGTAATTGTCTAATGTGGCAAATCAATCTGGGGCTGGAAATGATGCCACCATTGCATCCCCAGTACCACAGGATGGGCCAGAGTTCTGATTTCACAGAAACCCTCTTTTAACCAGAATGGGTTCTGCCACGCAACTACCAGTGGCTCTAAACGCCATGATGGAGCTCTTCTTGACACATCAGCGAACACCACCTCCAGTCCCCTCTTCATCTTCAACTTCAAACGTTCTGCTAAATTGAACTCCACATAGTTTTCCTCAGCCCCTGTATCCACCAGGGCCAGCACCTTCTCTGTTTGACCATGCGAGCATAAATACACCAGAATAAATAACCTAGGGTAAAGTGAAGAAGTAGATTTAATGTTTAAGGAATTCTCAGATTGAAAATTCGCCGATAAGGAAGTTCTTGGACTATAACTCTTCCCAGGACCCTGACTCCCTATTCTTCCCAACTCCTCACCATTCCCCTGGCAGAACCCTCCATGGATATTCCCAAAATTCCTAGGTGATCCCTGCCAAACTCCTTAACCTCTGCTGGCCACTGCAAGTGACTGGCCCCTTCTCAGGGATATAGAATCTTCCCGCTGGTTACGCACCAAGGCCAATTGTTTCTCCACCTTCACAGCCAACTCAATTTCTTCCACCAACGAACTCTGAACCTTAGCAGCCACCATGGCGGCTAGCATATCCACTTGCAGCCCCTGTCTGAACATTCTTGATGATTGAAAATCCTGAGACTTGCACTGCTTTTGCTAATGGACAGAAAATAAGCCCATATTCTTCAACCAATTCTTGGCCCTGACACACTGTCAGAAAAACTGACCACGCTTCATCTTGCGCCTCATCTGGGAAGGCAGCCTGGTCGATCCAATTGACACACTAATCCATGGATCCTGGGAGGCGACCTTGCTCCTCAACCATTTCTTGCATCCACCCGTCCAGATCTGAGGGTAGTGCTTCCACAATTTGTGCAATCTGTAGCGAGAAAGGGGTCTCCCCTCCCATTGCCTGAGCCAACTGTGCCTGAAAATAAATCTGCGACACCATTTGATGGATCCTCTCCAAAGTTTCTATGGGCAAAGCAGCCCGACCTTTTGAAGATGTAGAACCTCCCTGGCATTCTTCCATTTTTATGGGTCTCATGTCACACACTCAAACCACCTCTTTTACCATGAAAGCTAGTGAGAAACTCACCATCACCACCATTAACACATGGCAATACCATTCCTCCTCTACGGGAGCCACCACCTCTTCTTGGGCCCCAACAAAACTGACAAAAAAGTTTTGAGTTGCATCTAATGTAACGGGTGGGTTTGTGCCAATATGCAATGAATGAATTGGGCAGTAAGAGCCATGTTACTGACCATACTAGGGACAGGCCTGAAGAAGCCCATCCCTGAACCTGACTGCCATGCCTCATCATTGCCACGTATTCTTGTACCACTGTTCCCACAACTCTGCACATCAACAGCAAAGTCTGGGACCAGGAAAGGGCCGAGAATGACGCTAACACCACACTGAGATCACTGATTGAGCTCATGATTTCAATCCAATCTGCTTAATATTTTTAATAAAATAATGTTTTCTTATTAGCAAGCAAGTTTTCCTTTATTTTATTTTTCCATTTTACTAATAGAAGGTGCAACTGCCCTTCAGGGCCACAACATCCTCCCCTAAATAGTGCTCTGCTAGTATGGAATAAGCTCCTCCTCAGCTAAGCTCTTTTGAGCACCGCCCAACACATCGTTTTCTAAGATTCTCTATCCCACAGGATCACCATCCATGTCATGCATAAGCCCAACATCATTCTGCTGATGCAATTTGGGTTCAGGATGGCGAATTTTTCTCGCTCCAACCTTCCTGAGTTTGATGCTCTTTGGATCAGGGTCACGTTCAGATTGTACGCCAACTGATCCAAAGCAATGTATGGATCAAGTGCCTCCTGATCTGTTACACTCGTGGAGACCAGCCCTTTTATAGGGTCAGAGGGGATCCAGCAAGGCAAAAATAATTTCCTGCCTTCAGATTGGTCTAAATTTATTAAATCCTTTCCACATAGGTTCATCTTCCCAGATGTCGCTTCCCCATCTACCCTCACATTGAAGTGAGGTGACTCTTGACCAATCTGATAGGATGAATCCTAATATTCCCTATTTTAAACATTACGAATAAATCCAAACTTTGAGCCTTGACAAATAATTATTAGTATCAACTTATTAAAAGAGTTCACTTTTAATCTCCTCACCACAACTAATAAAACCTTATAAAACTCTAACTGTTTTGTAAATTATTGTTTGTCCTTTTTAGTATAAGTAGTTTGGGAAATTCCATGTTTCAAATTAATCCATCAGTAGAGAGCTACATCTCATTTGAAATTATTGTTGGAATTCTAGGTGCAAAACACACCAGCGAACACAAAAACCCCTAAAATCCAACAGCGGGGCAGCTACATCTGTGACTATTGTTTATGATTGAGTCTGAGGTTGGGACTGACCTGAAGGCGCACTTGATAATGGGGGGAATTGTTGTGCATCCCTAATCCCAAATCCATCAGCATCTTTCTCAATCTCTCATTCCAGTGTGGGGCCCTCTTTGATCTGGCTTTGGCCATGACTGATTGAATCTGTGTTGTAGGTGTTCTGATCAAAATGTGGGTTGGAAGGAGTGGGGCCATAGTTGGGCAGCTGGTATTGCAATTTTCTGGAGTTCATTCCCTGGAGGCCACCATTAAGGATACTAGTACTGTAAAAAATAGGCAGATAGCTTCTGCTTTTATAATAATTAACAAGTGGGGCCCATCCATAGGTCTTGACAGTTCCATTGAAGGGGGCAAAATCTTTGAAGATATAATTAATATTAAAGTTTTATTTGGAATGAATTTGATCTACTAGGTAGATACAAAATAACCCAGCACTCTACTATGGGCAGATTGCAGGTCATTTATAATAGAGTTGAAGGAGATGTGAAGTGTTTGTGAATATCTATGATGAGTAAAAATGACAATTAATTGTTCCCAAGGGTACCAGGAACTTGTTTAATGCTGTTACTAGGGGTCTCATTCTTTTCTAAGATCCCTAAAATTGAACATGGTGGCTTCCTCATCCAGCGCCTTTACCTGATGGTCTTTGCAAACTTTTATAGGTAGAGAAATTTTTTGCTACAGTCTACTCTGAGGCCACCTTGGTGACATTTTTTTAATTGTTACATCTGTGTTGAAGCCTAATTTTGTTCATTTGGAAGTGGTTATATTAATTGAGAATATCAGTTCTGTCTATCTTGGAATATAAATGCAATCTACAGAATAGGTTATGAACCACACCGCATATTCTCTATATCTTGTCTAAATAGGCTTCAGTAGAATTTTGTGATAATATGGGGTGAGGGGTGCTTGCTAATCTGAGGTTGGCGTGGATTTAGTCTGAGAGGAGATGCAGCCATCCAGCTTTCCATCAAAAATGTGCCCTAATTATATAATCTTTTCCAGCAGTAAGGCTCATGGGATGGTTCCCTTAATTGACCAAAAGGGGTGTTGTGTTTTATCCAGCTTGATGGCCATAAAAGGGACCCTTAATTACCTTCCCTAAAAAATGGGATTACTATCCCCTCTGGATCCTGCACCAATATGTAGTTCTTGTGAAGTAGGAAAAGTTTGAAGTCTGTAATGAAATACTTGGAGGGTAAAGGCGCGGGTGCCTTGGGGTTCTGGGCATGGAAGTCCTCAATTGGGTTGTATAAGTTTTGCAATCTTGGGTGGGAATTCAAATGCTCTCATATATCAGGTACCCTTTCCATTCTACCAGACATTGAATCCCCACTAGGCCCTTTGCGCATCTAGGACCATCTCTACTTGAACTCCTGTGCCCCTCCTATCAGGATAGGATCAACCTCTTTTAGCTTCTTGCCTTTGGATGATGACAACACAGAAGCATGGGATGCTGCGTGGATTTTATAGTGAGTTAAAGCTCCACATGTAATGACCGTTAAGTAAAACTTTGCTGATAAGGAACAGCATGCATCCTTGCACGCCAGATTTAGCATAAAACCTTGAGATGGAGGCTCTTTGTGTCCACCATCTAAGATTAATTTCCTGGTAGTTAGGTGCTGCACAGCATTATTGGTCAGCAAATTGCTTAGCGTCCTTGGCTGCTTTGGTCATCCGTTTTTGTACCTGTTGTACTTTTTAAAAATGCATTACAAAACTGCCTGTTACTGGGATATTGGTGCATATCTGCAGGCTTATAGCAAAGGCAGGGTTGTATCCCAGGCTGGCATATATTGGAAACATCCCATAAATGAGTGAAGGGCTTTTATGCAACTGGGCAGGAGGAGGTTGGCCACCCAGGTTTCCTGGTATGCAGTGACGTAGCAGTAGAGTATTGTTATATAACTGATTAGTGTGTTATGTTTTCATCTTATTGTGGGTTGTATGCTAATGATTTGCACATTTTGATATTTAATCATTTGCATAGGGCATCCAATCTGAGGTGGACTTCAGGCTTTTGTTACTTGTCACCTCCTGTGGCACTCCAAACATTACAAGAACGTGGGATAAAAATAACCAAATCATACCCTTAGCTGTGGTTTTTGTCATTCAGGGGGTAATATGTTTATTTCATGAACTGATCTATGACCACCAAGGCCACGTCAAATCCTTGTGAAGTTGGTAGACCTAAAAATGAAATCCACCAATAAAATTGTACATGGGTCTGCCGCCTGTTGAAATGGGTGTAGGAGTCAATTCCAACTTGTTCTATCTAACCTTGATTGCGTGCAGATGAGGTAGCGCTCCACCAAGGTGGGCACATCCTTCGCTAGTATGTCTCAGTAGTATATTTATTCTTTTAGGTTAGTGCCCTTATTGACGCTGGGGTGGTCCATGGTGGATGGGTTATGATGCTCCCTTATGACATGGGGACATAAGATCTTAGTACCTAAATTTAGTCACAGGATTAAATCACTCTATCCTTTTTTACATACCATCCAGATGGGCTTTTTTACTGCAAACATCTCTTCTCACAAAGCCTATCTTTCGTTGGATGCCAGTCATGAATCCAATGTGGTATTTAGGAGGGAGGTATCAGTATCGTCTGCTATAGTAGATTTGTGAGGTTTGTTATGGATATTAGACTTTGGGGTTGGCATTTAGTTCTATAGTGGGCTTAGTGGAATTTTTATTTTAAGGAAAGCATGTTGGTGGCAACAGTGGCCACCATTGGAGTCTAATCAGGTCTTGTAATAGAGGATTAAAGCTACTAGTTCGTCGTATTTAGCAGATTTGGGCCTGCAGATGGTCTTTTGGCTCAGGATGTCCGGTAGTATGTGAGTTGAGCCATGTACAAGATCATATTTGAAGTAAATTGAGGAGGTTGTGGTGTGTCCTGATTTGGCAATGAACCAGCTTCTGTTGTTTGCAATAATACATCAGTGAATTATGGTTTGTATGCTGTAAGTCCTGGGAAGCAACCCCTATTCCTGAACATGGAGGAGTTCCCCCATAGAACTAAGAAGAGTTTAAAAGACAGCTGTGACTATGACCAGCAAGGAAATATTAGCTCATGTAATGGATGAGAGGTGGGTCACAGCCTACTATCTGAAGATTTCTCCTCTTTTGGTACTTCCCACCTCTAAGAAGTTGTTGTGAAAGATTAGGGGGTGTGTAAGGAGGTAGTAGAAGTCAGGGGAAGCACCAGGCACTAAGATGCCACCCTGAAATGCAGTAAGGTTCAGGAATTAGGTTTGAGTATTTTTAACAAGAACAAACATATCTTTATTTATAACAAGTTTAGCAAAGTTAATTTAAGCTTGACAACCTTCCAATCCCTTTTTAACTCATGGGTTAGTGGGATGAAGCTGTCCCAATAGGTCCAAGCTTTGTGAATCCATTTGTTTTGTTTATGATTAAGGCTACCATTCCTGCCTTTGGTCACGTCATGCCTGTCATGATTCCTGTGGATTGCACCTATAATGTGCTAAAACTGGCGGAATATTGCACAGGATTAGGTGTCACTGATGCAACAGAAAGGCAATATGTTAATTACCATCTTGCTATTATAATATTTATATGGAACCAACATGAGCTTATATAAAGTTCTTTTTTTGGTAGAATTGCATTACTGCTAATTTCAAGGATCCTTGCTGGATTCTTACTAATCCAGCAGAGTTTCACTGCTGAAGTTTTTCTTGTAGTTTGCTATACCAACATAGTTTCACTACTGTTTCTCTTCAGAACTGTCACCTTTTTGGTTCGCTATTGCCATTTTTATGCTGATAACAGTCACTCTACTATCATATCAGAGCTCTGCTAGCTTAGTTGTGTTAAATTCCTCAATATTTGATTCGTTTTAGGGTTGCAATGGAATTTTACATTCATTTCAAGTTAGGTGTTTATCAACAATCCCCATTCAAACTATGTTATATATATAGATTTCTGTTTTGTGTTGTATGAATTCCTAGCCATTCATCTAATTGCAATGAGACTTCAGTGAGTTGTTGTGCGCACACCCACAAAGGTTTCTGAATTTTATAACCATTTTTAGAGTAAATTAAAAATTTTTATTATGTAATATGTCAAAAATTATATATGTTTTATATTATAATTGTTATATCATTACAAATGAGCAGTTAGAAATTTGACTGACTTGATAGTTGAAGTTATAAAAACTTACCCATAAATTTTAACCAATTAAATAAAATTTAAAGCTCCACTGATTATATTAAAGTGTGATTATAATTTTGATTGTCAATTTGGTGCCTTTATAAATAGTGATAATGCATAAAAACTTATTGCATTTTTTAAGTAAGCCATCCAATTTTAGATTTAAATATAGGTATTATATTAAATATATAAATACTTTTTAAATTAATAAATTATTTTAAAATTTATTCAAATTTTAAATTCTATTTGAGGTGGGCTGACCTGAGGATTATACTGCACCAATCAAGGGAATCTAAGAAATTGGAAATGAGGATAAAACCCAGAAAACCTCCATGCATGGTGCATGATAGGCCAGGAACTCCATGGACCGCCTTTGCTATTTGCTATCTCAGTTTGGGGCATTGGTGCACAACTCTAACACAGTCAAAATTGTCCCCTACCCAAAGTTCATCTACTGGGATTGAACTTGGGGAGGCAGTGGTAGTGAGTCCTTAATCTATCACTGAAGTATCCTCCCCTTTTATTTTAATAAATATCTTAATGATTATACCCCCACTTAAACTGCAAAAAAACTGCAGAATTACAATTTCAACATAAAGGTAACATATTAGACGTTTTTTTGGTTATCTTGTAAAAATATTTACTTAAGAAGTTCTGCTCATTAGCCCCACTTAAATTGCAGAATTATAATTGCAACACAAAGGTATGCACTTTAATAGTCTTTAGTTATTTAGAAAATTCATTCTTTTATAAAATGTTTCTACAAGTTGAAAGTAAAAAAAGTAGAGTTCAGAGGGGGAGGATAAACCATTGGTAGAGTATAGACTCATTACCACTGACTCCCCAAGTTTGATCCTGTTTGATGAACTTTGGGTAGGGGAAAATTATGACTGTGTTGGCGTTGCGCACCAATGCCCCAAACTAAGATAGCAAATAGTAAAGGAGGTCCATGGAGTTCCTGGCCTATCATATGCCACACATGGAGGTTTTCCAGGGTTCATACTCCTTTCCCATTACTTTGAATCCCCTTTAAGCAATGTGTTATCCCCAGGTCAGCCCACCTCAAATAAAATAAAAAAAGTAGATTTCAGTTAATAGTCTTATAAGATGATTGATCCCAGCATGACATTATTAAATCTTTTGTGCGCTATTGAGATCATTTTGAGGTAAATTTTTTAGTGGGTTTACTTATTTTTCACTACCTTAAGCAATTAAATATCAAAGTTATTATATGTTTGTTTCCAAGATGATTTTCTGAGATTTGATTTAAACATCAGTATCTTTTCAAGGTAAGTTTTTTGATGGTATACTTTTTTAATTAGATGTTTGTTTCCAGTATAATCATCTGTAATCATCTAAAAGGGTTTTAAATATTTTTATTATGAGTTTTTCTTCTTACTTTATAATATTTTAGTTATCTAATCAATTTTGATTTCAGAATAACTATCAGAATTGTCTATGTTTAAATAACATTATCAGGTAAGTTTTAATGCGTTTTATTGTTTTAATATAAAGTAGTAATTTTTAGTAGATTTTAATTTACCATAAACTATAACCATGAATACTTGCTAATATCATTTTTTTAAGGTAAAACTTGATCTTTTCTACTTGACTTACTATAATACAATATATTTATTGCTTATTTTAAACAGTGTAGATTGATGACAATAATTATGTTTAGTTTCCCCCAAAATTTAAATATGAAATAATTTAACCATTTTCAATGATTGTTTTTATATAAGCTAATGTTGCTTTTAATGGACTTAGTACTAAAAAATATTGCTTTTAATCATATGTCATTGCTAAAGAGGTTGCTCTTTTAATGGTTAACATTTACAAAAACCTATTTTTTATCTCAAGTATACTTCTTATTAGGCTTTTCTTTCCTGTATCAATAAGATTAGTTACTATGATCTGATTTGAACAGCAATTTTTGATAATTACACAGGCAAGATAGCGAATTCAAACATCGATGAATCCCCCCTTTGGGTTGGGACCATCTAGTACTAAAAAAAAGATAGCGAATTCAACAAATCCCAGTTATCTGGGTGAAAGTCATAACAAGCAATGGAAAAAACGGTGCGCCAAAGGGCAAGAAACGCCCTGTAGGGGGACTGGGAACCAATGCAACCAAGAAACCACAAACTCAGGCACTTCACAGTTTGTGGCATTTACCACAAAACAAAATTTGTACATAGATATCCAACATGCCCAGCCCTTATCAAAGGTGGAGCACAGGCTCTGATTTTTCTAGGGGTTGAGTCCTCAACTCTGTGGGAGAAAGTGGGTGAGGCACAGGCCTCCCTTTTTCCCCACACAGTGTATGTTACCACCCATACCATCCACCATGGCTGGATTGATATGGGCTTTGAAACTGAAGAAGATGCAGATGCTGCCACAAAAGTCTGCATCAAAGTTGCCCTCCCCAAGGGCAAGCAAATTGTGTGCAATGTGCGCACCGGATGGAACAAAGCAAACACTTTGTTCATCCCTTTCAATTTGCTCCCCATACCCTTCCCCACAAGCAAATGGAGGAGGAGCCCTGAGATGGACTCCAAAGCTACAAAGAAATTAAACAATTCGAATTACAGTGATTCCTCTTGATGCCAAACTTGTGCACAGGAAAGGCAATCGCCATGATCAACCCAGTCCCTGATGTGGCTGAGACCTCACAAAAAGTCAATGCACAGCGTCGTTTCACCTCCTGGATGGGGGAGTGTCAAAGCCACTCCACATCACACTGGAATGCGCACCGCCTATTTGCAACCACTGCACCATATTGGGGCATAAGGAACATGCATTCCCTATGAAGGAGGGCACCTTGGCCCCAGACTTCTGCAATGATGCCATGAATGAAGATGAAGTATCCTTTGGCAGAATGGTAGACGCCAACCACGCCTTTCTCTGGTGAGAGTATGGGCACTACAGCCTCATCAACCCACTATCAACCAAACTATGAAAACAGGTACAGAAGGCCCACAAGCAGGCAGCAGCTACGGCTGCATCACTCATGGCCTCCTCCATTGACTCCAGTCAAATTTAGGAGGACATAGAGGAAATCAACTGAGCCAACCAATCAGAAAAAAATGTTTAAGCTGAGGAGGCCATGGAGGAAATTACCCTAGCCACCCAATCAGAGCAGTATGCCCAAGCTGAAAATTTTCTCAACAGTTTGACTGAATCACCATGTGGTATCAATCAAGCAAACTTAGCAGAACAATTCAGCTTCACTATGGGCAAAGATGCGGGACCCAATTCTTCAAATTTGAACTCCTCAAAACCATAGAATCAAATCAGCGCACCGCACCAAACCACAAAGAGCCACAAGTGGAAAAACCCAATAAAAATACTAAAGACTGCAAAACCCATGCAAAAGCAACACAAGATAAGGCATCAGACAGCAACTCAGAGTGGGCTGGCCCAATGACATGGTGCAAGTTCAAAGCAATGAATGGTGAGTTAGGGCTGGATGGCCCTCTCAACCGCTCTTGAGGTGCCGCGGGCACCTCAGTGTCAATAGGAATGCTAAACATTGTGGGAGCTATGGCTCAAGGGTCCCATACCAAAAAGATGGACTTTCTGTGAAAACCCCTTGTAGATATCATGGCCATTTAAGAAACTTACTGTCTACAGGGGGAAGAGGGACCCTGGTCAGCCAGGGTCTCACCATCTCAATTGGTATGTACGTCCCACTGTGGGGTGGTTGTCTGAAATAACAAAAAATTAAAAATCACCAACTCCTCTTCATATCTGCATGGCTGCATCCTGGTAGCAACGATTGCAAACTAATAGTACACAATTTTGATAGCATGCATCTACGCACCATGCACCGCAGATGAGAGGAAACAATTCCCTAAAGCCATCCCAACTCTCACCCTCCCACCAGATACCATCATGTTGGGTGACTTCAACTACTGGGATAACCCCAACATGGACCAATGCCCTACCCCAGCTGGATACCCACCGAGGCACATCAAGTTCCATGAAAATGAAGGCATCCCTTTGGCCTACATGACACCCCCCAGGTCACCACTTCTTTCCTCACATGACCCAACCCAGCATATGCAAGGGTACGCTCATCTCAATGAGCCGCATTGAATATATACTTGCACCAAAAACCCACCATTCAAACATCTCCAACTTTACAACAAAAAAGATTAATTTCTCTGACCACCAACTAGTTTTGGTGAAGCTCTCGCCATCTTGAACTCCCACACTGGCGTCAGCCTGGAGGAAGCTACACCCAGAAAACATAAAATTGCCTGAAATATCTGACTTGGTCAAACACAAGGCTACAAACCCAGAATTCACAGCCCCATTCATATTGGATAACATTAAAAACATGGGCAAATTTTAAAATTAAACTAATAAATAAAACTTGCCATCTCACATCGCGTAAAATCGCCACAAACACAGCAACAATCAGGTGCACCTTGGCGGAACTGGACCACCTCAAACTCAATACCCCAAAGTCTGGCTATGCCTCAGCTGGGGGCACAAATGGGCGGAAATATCCACCTGCTTAAACGCCCTCATCTTTAAATGCCAGCACAGAATCAAAGTATTGAGAAAAAGTAAGTTCATAAAAGAAGGTGAAACCTGCTTGATGTATTTCTTCTGCCCTTTCCACTCCTGCAGCAACCAGCCCACATGCATACAGGTCCACAAAGCTGACAGCACTGTGGCAACTGATACAGTGGAGGTCAAGGCAGAAGTACACCATTACTACACCAAACTATATTGTGACACCCCAACTGACCCCCCAAAAAGTAAAAATTTTATACACACTGCCAGAGTACAAATTGCACTGCTGAACTATAACCTCCTAAACCTAATAACGAAGGAGTGACTATGGGACACAGTCCGCAGTGCACTTCATAGGAAATGCACAAGGCCTGATGGGATACCCTATAAATTTTACAAGAAATACTTCAAGAAAATTTCCCCCCTCCTATTGGCGTCTATGAACCAGTACTTGCTGGAAACACGGCTCCTGCTTGGTGACCAGGACTCCTACGTCATAACCCTGTTTAAGAAGGGCGATAAACTGAACCTGGCCAACTGGCACCCAATTGCACTTTCTAACACAGACACAAAACTACTCACAAAAATTTTATCAACCAGATTAGGCACAATAGCCTCCCAAGTCTTGTCACTCAATCAGTTTGGGTTCATACCAGGGCGTTCAATCTAGACAAACATACACTTTGTCACCAATATATGCCAGTACAAAGCAACTGGAGCCCTGATATTCCTATACCAAGAAAAGGCATATGACCACGTTAGTTGGCTGTACCTAAAGGAATGCCCAAGCGCCTTCAAACTCCCACCCAGATTCATAAACTGGGCTTTGCTCCTTATAGAGTTCACATCCATGGCTGTATGCAGCCCTGGCTTCCCAACTAACAAGATCACACCACGCAGAGGGCTCAAACAAGGGGACTCCCTCATCCCACTGCTGTATAACTTCAGTTTTGATCTACCCCTTCATATCGCAGACTCACGCCTCATGGGTATAAACGCACAAGGTCAGACAACAATCAAGATAATAGCCTTTGCGGATGACTGTGTAACTGGCATATCTAACAACAATGATGCCCGCCAGCTGGAACGCACACTAGAGAAAAATTCCATTGTGAACAATGCATCACTCAACAAAAGAAAAACGGAAATAATCCTATTAGGCAAGTACACTAACAAGAGGGCCACAACACCCAAATCTCACAGCCCCCCACAAAGAAACAACCCTCTCATTCTCTCCATCACATCACCCCCACAACCAACTCTGTCCACCACCTTGGGGTATGGATGGAGACAGGGGGTATGCCAATGAGACAATGGAGAACACTCTACTACAGCGGATGTCCAACCGCGTTGCATCCCTTAAAGGAAGATCCCCTGGGACTAATGGGGCAGGTAACAGTTTCCAACTCACTCATCCTCCCGATGTTGTGGTTCCTCACAAATGCAATCTCCTTCTCACTTACATTCATATCCACAGTGTGCGCACTTATCCAGGGATGGATGTGGCCTGGGTCCTGGCCACCTGTATGGGTGAAAACACTCTTTGAGCCACTCTAGCTGAGTCATGGGCCTATTAAGCTTTGAGGTCCATGCCAACTTTATACTGAGCACCTGGATAAAGGAAGTCCTAACTTCAGACCTCCCGCAACAACACTGGTCCATAGTGGCGAGGGCCAACTTTGCACAACCCTCAAACTATCCAACCCACACAACCCGTCCAGCCTGCTCACATACCTTGCAAACCGCCCCAACGCAGAGGGTCCCACAGAACTCCCCCACACTCTGAACGCCTCTTTGAACCATTTGGCACATGGGGTGGTCCATCACACTCACAGGCACTAGTCAGGGAAGGGAAAGGCCCAGAGTCCACCTCACGCTAAGGAATTCAGAGGAACACCCCCAGAGGGACACACATGATGTGGCCCCATTCATTGCAAAAATCGACTACCTGGATGCTTTAGACATCCCATACAATCTCACAACACAGAAGGCAATATGGAGGCTAGCACATTACCCGCTTCTCCAGCCAAGAGTAAAAGCTAACACCTGGCGTTGCCTCAGAAGAACCTACAGTACAGCAGATCACTCCAACTCTCTTCATGCAGGGTGCGCAGTGTGTGAAGGGGAAGGCACCCCGCACCACTGCCTCAAAGCATGCCCCATCTAGAGCTATATGGCGGGAAGTTGTGCGACTGCTAAGGACTAAAAATAACCAGGAGTTATTAATCTCCAGAAGCCTCCTCGCAATCCAACTCAAATACCCAATACCACCTACAATCTTCCCCCTGATACTCACCATTGCAATATGGACAATACACACCATAGCGCTGGCTGCTTTTATAAGGGAACTGTACCCACCATCCGTGGGACAATCAGAAGATTTCACCTACACCTAATAGAACACTTTCAAGCCTGGCTATATGGATATATGAGGATAAAGCAACAACAACTTGTTGAATCATGGTTCCCAGTCTGGTTTCTGCAAACAGACCTTTCCTCCACACCTGCTTCATAATAGGGAAAACCCCTTCAGAGTAAGGCACTCAACCCTCCTATACCTGGCGGTATTGCTGGCAACAGGGATAGCTCATCTACTCCGGGGTGCCTAATTTCGTTATACTTCACCTCCCCTATCCTATTATATATTTTGGTATTGCCCGTCACCTGGTCGGCTTACCTTGGTTAAATAAATATACTTCAGATTAAAGCAGTTATCCTTGACTAATTATGATTTTAATTTGTTTTCAAGCACTTAATTATAATGATTATGTACATTTTGCTTGAGTTTGTAAGCTTAATTATATTAAAGAGTTTTTATTTGAAGTCATGCTACCTTTTCTCTGGTCATTAGGGAAACAGTGATGCTGTTAGTTTAAGTGGCACAAAGGAAACTTTTTATGATATTAAACCATCTATATATATAAAAAAACTTTTTTCTCTCGTTACAATCGCTTTTGCAAAATTTATTCAATTCAAGTCTAGTAAGAAGTTTGATAATCTCACCAAGGAGATTAGTTGACGCCCATGTTAGGGAGCAGCTGGTCAAGTAAGGTCAAGGGCACAGGTGTTGGCCCCACGACATCCAAAGTTTGCAAACGCCACGGTGAACCTGGAGGACTAGATAAACTTAACAAAAATCTGGTAGTAACCATTTCCCCGGAAATTTTAGCTTGGCAAGCATGATGCAACCAGTACATAAATACGCTGCACTCTCAACTACTCTCATCGGTGAAACATGGAGTATGGGTATTCCTGAATATACAGCAGACGGCACTTTGGGAAAAGCTTTGTGGGGATGTACACACTCATTTCCCAAACGCAGTGTATGTCGCACCTCATTCCATGACACGTGGTTGGCTGGATCTATGTTTTGAGAGCAAGGAAGCGGCGGATGAAACTGCAATGGTGCGCATTGTGGTAGACCTCCTGGAAAGTCAGCGGGTTATTGAAACTAAGCGCACCAGATGGACAAAATTAATCAAATTTTCATCACTTTTGACTTTCTGCCCACACAGTCAAACGCACCATACTCAAACAACACCTGAAGGCTGGGCTCGCCATATATGGCGAAATACAATCCTTTGAAATGCAGCGCTTTATTGCTAATGCCAAACCTGTGCAATGGCAAAGAAATTGCAGTTCTAACTCCAGCTGAGGGGATAGCGAAGGATCTAACCCAAATCCCACATACCACTTTTGTCAACATTGAGGGGCATGCCACCCACCCTTTCAGGGTCACCGTGGACAGCGCACCTCCCATCTGCGCCTTCTGTAGCGCTTTTGGCCACAAAGCTCACACCTGCTCCACCAAGGAGGGCATCACATATCAAGAGCTTCCTTCAGATTCAAGGGTCGGAGGTGAAGCCCACTATGAACTGACTGCCAATACAAAGGTAGCCTTCCCGTGGGGAGCGCAGGGATGCTACTTACTAGTAAAGACAATATCCCCTCAAGAGCAGAATAAGGCCGAACAGGCCTGCAAGGTGGCGGCCAAGGAGGTGACCAAGACTGCTTCCGCTATCCCACTCTCCCAGCTCCAGGAGGACATTGAGACTTTCATGGTGGAAGCAGCTCATGAATCCCTCAACCAATCAGATTGGGACGCCCAAGCTGAAATCCTGATGGGTGAGTCAGTTTTAGCTGACTAATGTGCCCAAGCTTCGATTGGAACTGAATCAGTCTTCAACTTTCCTGCTGACATCTCACTTCCAAGAGTTGGTGCACCGCAAATGCATGCACCGCAGAAACCTCGTCTTGCAGTGAGGAAAAAAGTGAAGGCAAAAGCCAACGCGAATCCAACTGCTAAGGCTATCAATACCATCGATTATGTAGCATCACATACACGAGGCGCCAACAAGCGCCATGAAGATCAAGAGAAGGCCAAAGGGCTTGGGTGCCCTTCCCCTCGCACCTAAGGTGAAATGGGGGGAGCCTTTACTTTAGGGACGTTGAACATCGCTGGACTCAAGGCCTCACTGTCCCAAGCTAGGAAACTGAGTTTTTTACAACAAAATTTACCCGTGGATATCCTGGCCATTCAGGAGACCCACTGTCTGCGCGGTTCTGAGGAAACATGGAAAACCATGATCCTCCCTTCCCTCTCCTGGTCTGAGCACTGTGTGGTGATTGTTTGAAAGAACAATTTATTTTAAATTTTATATCGGCTGACTTCTTCCTTTGTGGCCACATCCTTGTAGTCACTTTTTCATGGACCAATGAAGTGCACGCTATTGTCAACATTTATGCCCCAACCTGTGCATGAGAATGTCAGGAATTTTTCTCATTGGTCAATTCCATTCCGTTGCCCCATGACTCTTTTTGTCATTGGTGACATGAACTGTTGGTTGAACCCATCCACTGACCATTGGCCTTTCTCCCCTTCACCACCACAGGGACACATTGAACTTCGCATCCTCAAGGCCACCCTAGGGTTGGTCGATGCTTTGCTGCATCATGCTCCACTTCTTGAAAATATGTTGTGTCCCCACGTCCACAATGGCCAGTTAAAGTCCATGTCCCGCATTGACCTTATCCTCACGCTGTTGAGATAGTACCCAAATTTTCCATTTCAACATGATGAAGATCGATTTCTCTGACCACAGGATGGTTTCAATATCCTACCATTTATCCAACCCAGCAGCTTGGGCTCTGAGCTGGTGCAAACTTCGCCTGGCCAATTCACATCACTGAGATTTTCCTCATGGGTGGAATCCATGACCATGGCTCCAGAGTTTATTACACCATTTTGTGCTGATCCATTATCCACCTGGTCTGCCTTCAAAGCGGACACAATTTACCAGGCTTGCCACCTTTCCTCCCACCACTTATGATCCACCTCAGCGGTCATCTCGCATGTTCTGGCAGAGTTGGCCCACCTGGAGTCCAACATCCTTGCCACGGGCTACAGCCCTGCTTGGGGTCACAAGTGGGCGGAAGTAGCCACCCACCTTAACACTCTTGAGAGACAACACAAGCATTGGGTTTGTGTTCAGTACAGAGCTAAACACATCACAGCAGGCAACACATGCTCCGCTTACTTTTTTCAAAAATTCTTTGCACCGCTCCAGAGCTTGGCCTGCACACAGGTGCGAAGGCCAAACAATTCCGTAAAGGTTACGCCAGCTGAAGTGGTGGTTGAGATACAAACTATTACTCTGAATTGTACTGATCCGAACCAATTCTGCTGGCCAAAATGGCAAATTTTCTCAATAATGCACACATCCGCACTGTTTACCATTTCCCAGAGTTGATTGATTTGATTACTTTGGATGAACTCTGGTCTGCCATCCACGGTGCACCATATAGGAAATGCAAGGCCCTGATGGCATACCTTATGAGTTCTATAAGAAGTATTTTAAGGATTTATCTACATTGTTGCTTGCCTCTCTTAACCAGTGCCTCTCGGAAACGCGCCCTCTACCAGGAGGGCAAGAGGCCTTCACCATTACGCTATTCAAAAAGGGGATAAGCTAGACTTAGCCAACTAGCGCCCCATTTCTCTAACAACACTGATACTAAAATATTTACTAAAATCATGGCTAACCGTCTAGGGATTGTTGCCTCTGCTATCATCTCCCCAAAACAGTTCAGTTTCGTACCCAGAAGGTCAATTTGGGACAACATACACACCGTGGCCAACGCCTGTCAAACCAACGGCCTCTGGTGCACTAGTATTTTTAGACCAACAGAAGGCCTATGATAGAGTTAACTGGGATTACCTCAGGGCCTGCCTCCACCAATTCCTCCTACCCCCTCGCTTCATCAATTGGGTGATGCTGCTGACAGAATCCGCCACAATGGCTGTGCGTGGCCCTGGCTTTCTCAAGGATGTAGTCCGCCCTCAAAAGGGCCTACGCCAAGGGGCCCTCTTAGCCCACTCATATATAACTTCAGCCTTGACTCACTTCTTTGAAACATAAATGCCTGCCTCACTGGGGTCCATGTGCAAGGTCAATCCTTGGTCAAAATGTTGGCATTTGCTGATGACTGTGTGGTTGGGGTGTCTAACAATCATGATGCACGCCGCTTGGAGCTCTTATCCAGGTTTACTCTAGGGTAAGTAATGCTGCACTTAATGCCTCCAAAAACAAAATCATTCTCCTTGGTCGGTATCAAGCCCGCTGGGCCTCAGCGCCCTGTTTTCAAACCGCCCCATCAGTTAGTGCACGCGCCGGCTTACCCTGCCCACCCCACACCGCCCCACTTGTGCTCCCCTTTATGCCAAGCCCCACCGTTGGCCCAGTACGCCATTTGGGATTGTGGTTGGAGGCAGGCGGGTATGCCTCAGCAGTAATGGAGAGTTGTATTTTATACAACGTGATGAAACACATAGCCTCCCTTGGAGACCGTCCTACTTCCCACCGGCAGGGTTGTACTAGCCAACTCTATGCTCCTCTCCAAAGTTTGGTTTGGGGCCCACGCCATTGCTTTCTCCCCAAGTTTCTTCAAATCACTGTAAGCCCTTCTGCAAGGGTGGCTTTGGTTGGGCCACCCACCGCCAGTGTGACTGGAGGTCATTTTTGGCCCTCGCCATAGTGGAGGTATGGGCCTGCTCAACTTTGAGGCCCATGCTGCCAAAATACTTGGCACCTGGATCGCTGCCGTTACCAACCCAACAGTTTCAGCCCAACACTGGTCCCATGTGGCCCGCTCCAACTTCTCCCGCGCCCTAGCCTCACCAACCCATCCCACCCACACTCTCTGTTGAAATAATTGGCTTCCCATCCTTCAGCAGCAGGTCCACATGGACAACACCACACTTCAAATGGATCCTCCTCTCCATGTGGAGCGCTGAGTGGAGGATTCGTTTTTGTGGGCACACAGCCCAGAGGGGGCGCCCCTCTCCTCGGTTCACCCAGGAGGTACAGGGACTACCCATTCTGAATGGATTGATACCCACGAGGCCCCATACCTTGTCCAGGGTGGACTACCTGGACATGATGGACATCCCCTATCCCCTTGATACCCAGAAAGCCATTTTAATTTACGCCCACCACCCTCTTCTACAGCCTCATATCCATTCCCATGTATAGTGCTGCTTGAGAAGGGCGTACCATGCCGCCGAACGCTCTAATGCTTTACACTCATCCTGTGTCATGTGTGGCCAGTACGGAACACTGTTTCACCGCCTGGAAAAGTGCCCTCCATCTAGAGCAAAATGTCGTGAGATACAACGTCTACTTCTCCAGGATCAGGCACAGCCCTTCAGTTTGTCTAGGTATATGTTTGCTTTATCAATGGCCTCCCCTCTTCCACCCTCCCTCCATGCTTTGGTGGTTGCAATCGCCATGTAAACTATCCACACGATTGTCTTGGATGCTATATCAGGCTCCACCCCCACCCTCCAAGAAGCTGTCCGCTGGTTCCAGTCGCACTTAGTGGACCACTTTCAAGTATGGATGTTTGGATACCTCCCACCACATCGCCGCCAGTTGGTCTCATCATGGTTCCTGGTTTGGTTCATCAGCTCAGACCCCTTCCTACACACGTGCTCAATAGTAGCGCCTGCCCCTATACACGTGACCCCCCTCCCAGTAGTGGCGTTCCCGCTGGCAACAGGAGACAGCATTAGCTTCTCTGGGGTGCCACCCTATTAAATGTGTTTCAATTTCTTTGGTGTCTTATTGGAAGTGTCCATCCCCAGGTCAGCCTTCCCCACAATAAATTAAAATATATATATTAAAAAGAACGTTTTTTTGTTTTTATTCAACCGAGGTAAGCTGACCAGGGGACAGACATTACCGAATATATGTGAAACTAAGAGAATAACTAAGAGATATAAAAATTGGCCACCCCAGGGACTTTTCTTTCTCGTTGCAAACACTTTTGCAACCTATTCAATTCAAGACTAAATCTAGTTTGATATCTCACAGAGGAGATTAGTCTGCGCCCATGTCTGGGAGCAGTTGGGCAAGCAAGGCAAGAGGAGCAGGCGGAAGGCCCGCGGCCTCTAACGTTTAAAAACGCCCCAGAGAATCTGGCAGAATAGAAAAAAATCTCAAAAAACTGGCGGTCACAATTTCCCCGGAGATACTCGCGTGGCAAGCACGATGCAACCAGTACATCAACACGCCACACTCCCAGCCACTTTCGTCGGTGGAATTCGGAGTCCATGTGTATCTGGACATCCAAAAAACGGCCTTATGGGAAAAATTTTGTGAAGATGTACACAAAATTTTCCTGACCGCGGTGTATGTTGCACCTCACTCCATGTCCCGTGGTTGGCTGGACCTAGGTTTTGAAAGCAAAATAGCAGCAGACGAGGCTGTAGTGGTGCGCATAGTGGTCGACCTCCCTGAAGGGCAATGGGTCATCAAAACCAAATGCACCAGATGGACAAAATCAAACCAAATTTTCCTCACATTTGACTTTTTGCCTACTACGGTAAAACGTGACATTTTGGAGCAACACCTGAAAGATGGTCTCGCCATATATGGCGAAATACAATCTTTTGAAATGCAACGTTTCACGCTGATACCACACCTGTGCACTGGCAAAGCCATCGCAGTTCTGACCCCAACTGAGGAGATTGCGAAGGACCTAACCCAGATCCCACACTCCACCTTTATTGACATCACAGGGCATACCACCCACCCATTCTGGGTAACTGTGGACAGCGCGCCCCCCATTTGCACCCACTGTGATGCGTTTGGCCATAAGGCGCATGCATGCCCCATCAAGGAGGGCGTCACATTCCAAGAGCACCCCTCGGCAGCCATGGCCAGCAGAGAGGTGCACTACGAACCAACCACAAGCACCAAGGAGGCTTTCCCGTGGGGAGCACAAGGCTGCTACCTATTGGTAAAGCCCATCTCCCCACAGGAGCGGAAGAAGGCTAAGCAGGCCCATAGGGCCGCGGCCAAGGAAGCGGACAAGGCCACCACCAACATCCCACACTCACAACGCCAGGAGGACATGGAGACCTTCGTGGTGGAAGTGACTCAGGAATCCATCACCCAATCAGATTGGGAGGCCCATGCTGAGCGGGCCACTCAATCTGAGGATCCAATGGGAGATTCAATCTCACCCAATCGCTACACCCAAGCTCCAGTCAAAACTGACTTGGGACCTATCCTAACTGAAAATTTTTTTTGCCCCACTCGACGGTGCACTGAACTTATCCGCACCGCAAAAAATTCGTCTGACGTCAGAAAAATAAAAAGTGAAGGCCAAAGCCAATGCAACTCTTTCCGCAAAAAGTAACAAAAACCCTGATAGCATTGCTGCTAACACCCGTGCTGCTGTGAAAGCCCGTGGGGACCTTGATGAGGCTGGTGGGCCCAGGGGCCCACCCCCTCGCACCTAAGGTGCGATGGGGGAAACCTTCACTCTAGGGATGCTGAATATCGCCGGACTCAAGGCCTCCCCATCCCAGGCTAGGAAACTGAGTTTTTTACAAAACAATCTACCCGTGGATATCCTGGCCATCCAGGAGTCCCATTGTCCATGAGGTTCCGAGGAAGCTTGGAAAACAATGCTCCTACCATCCCTATCCTTTTTATAAAACCACTGTGGGGTGCTAATTTGGAAAAAATAATTTTTTCAAATTCACATCCTCAGAAACATTCCTAAATGGCCAAGTGCTCGTTGTCACCTTCTTGTGGGCCAATGTTGCGCACACAATCGTCAACATCTATGCCCCAAATGGTGCACATGAGCGTTGGGAATTTTTCTCATCGGTCAAATCCCTCCCGCTACCCCCCGATTGTTTCCTAGTTGGTGACATGAACTGTTGGCTAACCTCACCAACGGACTGGTGGCCGCCCTCACCCCACACCCCACAGGGTTATGTAGAACTACGTGTTCTAAAAGCCACCCTTGGGTTAATAAATGCGCTGCTATGACATGCCCCACTGCTCGAAAACATGATGTATCCCCACATCCACAACGGCCAATTAAGGTCCATGACCTGCATCAACCTTATTCTAACACTGAAAAAATTCCAACCCCACATCTCCCACTTCAAAACAATGAAAATAGAATTCTCTGACCACTGACTGGTCTCAATAACATACCACTTACCCATCACAGTTGCAAAGGCCCCACATTGGTGCAAAATCCGCCCCCCCAAGCTCGAGTCACCAGGATTTTCTACATGGGTGGAAGAGGCAACTTTTGCAAAATCATTTGTTGCACCATTTTGCGTGGACCCCATTTCCACATAGGCAACTTTCAAAGAGGATACCATCCACCACTATCGCCATCTCTCCTCCAGATGCTCATGAGCCACATCAGTGGTTATCTCGCGTGCGCTGGCAGAATTGGCCCACTTGGAGTCCAACATTCCAGCCACAGGATACAGCCCTGCATGGGGCCAGAAGTGGGCGGAGGCAGCCGCCCACCTCAACGCACTCAAAAGGCAACACAAACATTAGATTTGTGTTCGAACAGGGCCACACGCATCACTAAAGGTGACAAGTGCACCGCATACTTCTTTAAAAAATTTTTTGCACCACGCCAGAGCATGGCCTGCACACAGGTGCGAAGATTGGATAATTCCATTGTGGACACAACGGCTGAAGTGGCAATCAAAATGCAAAGATATTACTCCAAGTTATACCGAGCCAAACCAATTCAGCTGGCCAAAATGGTGGAATTTCTCGACTGAGCTCATATCTGCACCATTTTCTGATACCCGGAAATAATAAATTTAATTACTCCAAACGAATTATGGACAGCCATTTTCGGTTTACCAAACCAAAAATGCCCAGGCCCAGATGGCATTCCATATGAGTTCTACAAAAAATATTTCAAATATATGTCCCCATTGCTGCTAGCCTCATTCAACTAAAGCCTGTTGGAAACGTGCCTCCTACCAGGAGGACATGAGGCCTTTACTGTCACACTCTTCAAGAAAGGGATAAAACACTATCTCTTTCTGCTAAGCATCACTTTTCAAAAATCAATTCAGCCTGAAATTTAGCTCCACTAAAGAGATTTATGAAAACTATTAGCAAATATGGCGGGATACCCCGCAAAAGAACCCGCAGACTATGCCAAACGATCCAGCACCACCCCCAAATGAAGCAAACCTCAGTTACCCACCTCAGGGTCAACCAGAATCACCCGCTCTCAAGCAGCAGCTATGAAAGCAGGCACCACCCCCAACCTGGAGCTACTCCAACTAGCGCCAGTTCACCTGATCGCACTTCTGCAACCTGCACGCCTAACAGCTCTGTGTGCGCTGCCTCCCACCAACCCGCTGGGCCCCCTCCAACCAAGGAGACCATCACCCACGCTGTTTTAATGGCGTCTGCTCAGTTGAATGCAACTCAGCCTATCCAGGCATTCACCTCCCCCATTGTGTCAGCTAATTCAGCCCCATCTATTATTGCTGACGCCATGTTTCTGGCTCCCTCCATGAGGGGCGATACCCAGCTACCTGGCCCCCAAACCCTCAGATGTAAGGTTGGATTAGCCGCACATTATGGTTCACTAAGCACCAAATTGGGACAATCTACTATTCACAATGGGGATTCAAATGGTTCGGATTTTGGAACTTCACACCAGTTCCAATCTCACCCGTCCCATTTAAACCCCATAATTGGCACTTCTCAATTCAGCACTTTATCTCAATATGCTGAAAACGACCAATTCACCAATCAGCCAATGAGTTTTGCCCACGAAATCACAGCAAATACTCGGGCTGAATTTACCCAAATAGATTGGGATGGTGATAAAACATCGCCCTCCTCCCAATCAGCTGTAGTTAATTCCAATCTGGATGGGACTCCTCAATTTAGCGAGGCCCAACAATCACCTGGCCCCCAAACCCTCGGATGTAAGGTTGGATTAGCCGCACATTCTGGTTCACTAAGCACCAAATTAGGACAATCTACTCTTCTCAATGGGGATTTAAATGGTTCAGATTTTGGAACTTCACACCAGTTCCAATCTCACCCGTCCCATTTAAACCCCATAATCGGCACTTCTCAAGTCAACACTTTATCTCCATATGCTGAAAATAACCAATTCACCAATCAGCCAGTGAGTTTTTCCCACGAAATTACAGCAAATACTTGGGCTGAATTTACCCAAATAGATGGGATGGTGATGAAACATCTCCCTCCTCCCAACTGGCTGGAGTTAATTCCAATCTGGATGGGCCTCCCCAATTTAGTGAGGCCCAACATGCCGCCCCTCAATTTAATATGACGCCAGCAACTGCTGTCACATTCCAGCAACAAGGGAACTCCGCAAACTTGTCCAAACCACCAGCTCACACTCAACCCACAATTGCAGCCCAAAGCAAACACAAACGTACCAAAGGAGCCACTGGGGCGTGGCAAAACCTCTGGCACCAACGCTACCCAAAGCTGATCTCCGTGAAGTGGCGTTTATTAGTGATGTTAAGAAGAAATGGGCCGAAACTAGAGCGCAAAAAGCTCTACCTCGCTCAACCCTCTCCCACGCAATTCGCCTTTATTATGGGCATAACCCTGTTGAATTCTATACAGAGGATTACTTCTCATACTTTGCAGCGATTGCGGAGACATTCCCAATTAACACCACCATCCATGAATCAGTGGAGGGCCACTACATCGATGTGGGCTTCACTGAAGCTGCCCTTGCTGACCATGCTGCCACCCTCCAGGTCATTATTCCACGCGGATCTCTTTGCATCTCCCGCACACGCTCTCACCTGGAGAAAATTTCATGTGTTACTTTTTCCAACCTACCAACGACTGTTGATCCTGAGTCTCTTAAACTGGCACTCCATCGTGGTTTAATGGAGTTTGGGTATGTTCTTTCAGTGGACTTTAGCGTCCCCTCTTACTATGCTCCCACTCAAAGAGCTCGCACTGCTAGGGCGTCGTTCATCCCCTACCCCACTGTATCCCGCAACATTGAGGTTATTCCTCGTGTGGCGGTAGTTGGGGCATGCCCTGAGATCTTTTTAGTTGACCTTGATCAGGCGCGCCCCCGGTGTTCATGGTGTAACACCCTTGGACACTTATATAGTGGCTGCACAGCTCGAAAACAAGCCCTCTTAGCCACCACCCAGGGGCCTAAACCAGGACAAAAACGATCCCACGTGGCTGCAGCAGCAATTCCACAACCCACACAATGGGTTCCCGTTCAAGACCTGTCCCCTGAGGCCTTACGCCTAGCAGTTGAAACAGCTAACCCCACTATTGGTATGGGATACCTTCGCGCTCATGCCCCCTTCCAACAGGCACCCCCTCCAATCTCCCAGAGTCAACTCCCTCTCTCACTAAGCGCAAGGCATCTCCCACAGGGTGCTACTCGTCAGCCACCCCCACTCAGGGCTCCGCGGCACCCCCACCAACCTCCACCAGCAATTTATCGCATCAACCCTCAGCTCCCAATGGAGCTATGCCCACCAGCATGGACTGGCAACCCGCGGCCTGCGGTAGAAGTGCCACCTTAAAGAGTCCTACCCCAACCCCACAGTCCATTTCGCGCGGATCCTTTGCAGTGTTGGAGGAAGTGAATATGGACTCAGACTCATCAAATGGGGACACCGCGGAGGTCACCATTGAGCACCCTCAGGTCCTTCCCCTGCAACGGAGTGGGGGCAGCATCCTAGGCTGGCTTACTGGGTCCTCCGCCCCCCCACCCTCTCCTTCCCCTCAGAACCCTCGACGCTCCTCACGGATTGCAGCTAATAGTCAAGCTAAAAAACTCAAAACTAGCCGCCTTACAGCAGCAGGTTTAAGCGCTGGCAACCCCCAGGACATGGAGGGGAACAGCTATGCTTCCCCATGGCAGCACCCTGGCCCTGCAATCCATCAACGCAAATGGGTTGCGGGACTTTAAGTGGAGAGCCCGCCTCCTCCGAAACTTCAGGTCAGCACAAATTGACATTGCTGCTGTCCAGGAGCCCCATATCCTCCCCCACGAACAATCTGCATGGAATGAACAGTTTGGAGGCAACTCCTTCTGGACAAACCATGCCGCCCTTATTGTTTTGAATCCCCGGGTTAAAACCCATTCTTTTTTACAATATCTAGGTGGCCGCCTCATACTGGCCAAACTCACCACTCCTGAATTCTCCTTCTTCGCTGCAAGCATCTACCTGCCTAATGCAGGTCAGGAGCAAAATCGGCTCTTGGAAGAGCTCCTCCAACTCAATCTCCCACGGAATACAGTCCTCTTAGGAGATTTCAACACAACCATAAGTCGCGTCCGTGACTCTTACCCCCCTGCAGCAAAGGAACGCCCTGGATCAAGTCGCCTCCAGGATTTCCTTCGCCTGAGTGGCTTTATAAATTCGCTTCCACCCTCCGCGTCTGGCCTAGGTTGCATGACTAGGATCCAGTATGATGGAGGAGCTTTCCAGTCAGCGTCACGCATAGATATGGCACTGATTGGTCCCCTGCTAATTGGCCGCGTCTCCTCTCCCATCTCTCGTGACAACCATCTGAGTGATCACAGGTCACTCACCATTGTCCTCACCACCACACTTAGACCGTCGCGTAGGTTCTGGCCTAGGGTTGCCCCAGCTCTTCTCAACAACCCCTTCACTAAGGAGAAGCTGTCTATGACCATCCGGGAGACTCTCACCTCCCTCCACCCCACCTGCTTGACCACAAGGCTAGATGGGCGGTGACCAAGGAGGGCATCACCCGCGTTGCTTACAACTGTGCCAAAGCCCAGATGACTGCAGCTCGCGCCAGAGTCAAAAGGGCGGAAGCCAGAATCAGACATCTAGAGCGAAACTGCTAGCCTTCGCCCTCTCCCAGATGGTTGGAAGACTGGGAAGCGGCGCAGGAAGCACTCCGCTTGGAGCTCACACTGCAGGAAGAACGGGCAGAAAACTTTACAACATCTCGTTACTATGCTCAATGGGAACGCCCCACCCGCTTCTTCTTTCAGAAACAGAAAGCCCGGTCAACAGCGCAGGATATTACTGCACTGAAGATTGGCACTACAACCACTTCAGATAAGGAGGAAATCACGCAGGAACTACACCGCTTCTACTCCAGCCTCTTCCATGCCACCCAGGTGGACCCATCGGATATCCAAGACTTCCTGTGGCGGGCTCCAGAGCCGCCCATTGACCCACGGGCTGATGAGGCTCTACTGGCGCCTATTTCCATCCAGGAGGTGATGGAAACCCTTCTGAAATCCCCACGGCTTAAAGCCCCAGGCCCAGACGGAATACCCTTTGAGGTGTACCTTCTGGAACCTGCAGTGATAGCCAGAACCCTCCGCGACCTCTTCGCTGCACTCTTGGTGAATGGCGAGGTCCTCCCCGACTCCAGAGGCTCAATCACGACCCTCATTCACAAGAGGTCAGACCGTGAGAACCTGGCGAACTGGCGCCCCATAGCGTTGATCAACACAGACCACAAGCTCTTCACGAAGCTTCTGGCCAACCGCATCACCAAATGGGTGTCACCTCGCCTCTCCCCATCCCAGCACGGTTTTATTCCGGGGAGGTCGTTATGGGACAACTATAATGACCTTCACGTGACTTTGACTGCTAACTCTCGTAAGGTGAATGGCTTTGTGGCTCTCCTGGATATGGAGAAAGCATATGATCGGGTAGCCTGGAAGTATATTGATGCTTCCCTGGCCCGCTTCCATCTCCCACCCGCATCTAGGCGCTGGATATCAGCGCTCTATGACCAGCTCCACACCAGAGTCCTGGCGCCAATGGGTTTTACAGTGGCAGTACCAGTTGGACAAGGTCTCCGGCAAGGGGACCCCCTGAGCCCTATCCTTTTTAACATCACCCTTGACCCCCTCTTGGCCTCCTTACAGGACAAGCTAACATGGATTCTGGTCCCAGGTAAAGCCCCACACGCACCATGGCATTTGCAGATGACACTGCCATTGCATTTGGCTGCCCTGGGGATGTTGCTCTCGCTGCTGTGACCATTAAGAGGTACACCAAGGAGTCCAACGCCATGGTCAACACCTCCAAGACAACAGTTGTACAGGTCGGCTCCCCCACCTTCCCCCACCATTTGGTATTGAACCTGAGCGCGGTACCTTCCGTCACCTGGGCGTTCTCACCAACCAACAAGGAGTAGCGCTAAAAGACAATAAAGACTTGCTCCTTGCAGCAGTTACTCCAGGATTGCCAGCTGGAACCGGCGGCACATCACCCCCCAGGGTCGAGCTCTGATGGCCAATGTGTTCCTCCTCTCCAAAGTCTGGTTCCTAGCGCACGTCTGCCCATTCACAGATGCCTTTTATACGCGGCTCAATGTACTCCTCCGCTGTTGGATCTGGGGCTCAAACCATCCACCAATGGCCCTCTCAACCATTGCCCAACCCTCCAATGAAGGGGGCCTTGGGCTTCTGGACACGCGATCCCACGCCACCACAATCTTCCTGAAGTTCCTATGGCCGATTGTCTGCTGGGACGCGACCCCCATGCCCCAATGGGCGCCCGCCCTCCGCCAGTCAGTGTCAGCAGCTCTGGGTCTTCCTAGAGCATCTCTGACCTCATTAGGGGAGTGGCTCACAAACCACCCAGGCCATCGCCTAAAACCATCCTCATCCCCCTACTGGAACCAGGCTCTCCTTGCCCTGAAACGAGTAGGCGCGCGGATCCACCATGCCTTCCCATACAGAAGGGAAGGCCCTAGCCTCAGCCCCCGTCGCCATGCAATTGTGCACAATGGACAAGTTGTCACAACTCGCCTCAACCCCCAAGATCGTCCTCCCATCCGCCCAAGACTCCTTGAGCTCCTCCCTCCCTCCGTGAGATTTGACCTTAAGGAATTGTGAAAGGACGTCTATCACCCCATCTGTCAGCAAAGGTGTCCAACACCTTATGGAGGGTGCTCCACTGTTCATACAAGACAGGGGACCAGACTGGCCCTACCTTCCAGCACCGAAGCTGCCCCCGCTGTGTGGAGCCTATTGACTCCCACCTCCGTCGTTTTTTCACCTGTCCAGGTGTCGCCGCATTTTGGCCAAAGGCCCGCGCGCTCCTCCATGCTAAGCCCTGGTCTGGACACCCTGTGCAAGACCTCATGTTTGAGCAGACATTGCCTGGTTGCCACCGACCCCTCCGTGTCCTCGCCTATGCCACAGCCATCTGGACCATCCATAACTCCTTCCTTCATGCTGCCTTTGACCAGCAGGTGTGGACCCTTCCACACATGATCACCCACTTTCAGGTACACTTTGAGATAGCCCTGAAGGTCTGCACTATGTCGCCAACCCTCCCCCGCTCAGTTGTCACTGCAGCACGGCTCTGGCGCGCAAACCCCCTCCCTTTCTCGATGCCTCCTCCCTCCCTTCCCTCGCCTCAGGCTCTTAGGAGCCCAGGCGTAATTTAATAAACATCGATGAATCCCCCCTTGGGTTGGGACCATCTAATACTAAAAAAAGAAAGAGGATAAACGTGACTTAGCCAACTGGCGCCCCATTTCTCTAACAAACACAGACACCAAAATTTTAACAAAAATCATGGCTAACCGTTTAGGGATTGTAGCATCTGCCATCATCTCCCCAGAACAATTCAGTTTCATCCCCAGAAGGTCGATTTGGGATAACGTGCACTCTGTGGCTAATGTATGTCAGTCCACAGCCTCTGGGGCACTTTTATTCTTGGACCAACAAAAGGCCTATGATAGAGTAAACTGGGAATACCTTAGGGCCTGCCTCCATCAATTCCGCCTACCCCCCTTTCATAAACTGGGTGATGCTGCTCACGGAATCTGCGACAATGGCAGTGCACAGCCCAGGCTTCCTAACGGAAGTAGTCCGCCCTCAAAGGGGCCTGCGACAAGGGGACCCCCTCAGCCCACTCTTATACAACTTCAGCCTTGACCCACTACTGCGAAATGTGAATGCCAACCTCACTGGGGTCCATGTGCCAGGCCAAACCCCATTCAAGATGATGGCATTTGCAGATGATTGCGTGGTGGGGGTGTCTAATAACAAAGATGCACGCGCGCCTGAAGCCCTCATCCAGGAATATTCCCGGGTAAGCAACGCGGCACTGAACGCCTCCAAAACCGAAATCATTCTCCTTGGTTGGTATCAGAACTGCTGGGCCCCAGCAAGTAGTTCCCAACCCGGCCCATCTGCTCGCCCACGTCCACGCCTTACTAACTCAACACACATCACTCCACTGGTGCTCCCCTTCATGCCACGTCCTACCATAGGACCGGTGCTCCATCTGGGCGTGTGGATGGAGGCAGGCGGATATGCGTCAGCAGTAATGGAGTGCCATATACTGAACAACGTGACGAAGCGAATCGCCTCTCTCAGAGCCCACCCTACTACCCTCACTGGCAGGGTTGTTCTTGCCAACTCTATGCTCCTATCCAAAGTCTGGTTCGGAGCCCACGCCATCCCCTTCTCCCCAAGCTTCTTCAAATTCCTGTATGCTTTAGAACTGCTGGGCCCCAGCAAGTAGTTCCCAACCCGGCCCATCTGCTCGCCCACGTCCACGCCTTACTAACTCAACACACATCGCTCCACTGGTGCTCCCCTTCATGCCACGTCCTACCATAGGACCGGTGCTCCATCTGGGCGTGTGGATGGAGGCAGGCGGATATGCGTCAGCAGTAATGGAGTGCCATATACTGGACAACGTGACGAAGCGAATCGCCTCTCTCAGAGCCCACCCTACTACCCTCACTGGCAGGGTTGTTCTTGCCAACTCTATGCTCCTATCCAAAGTCTGGTTCGGAGCCCACGCCATCCCCTTCTCCCCAAGCTTCTTCAAATCCCTGTATGCTTTGCTGCAAGGATGGCTTTGGTCAGGCCGCCCTCCACCAGTATGGCTAGAGGTCATGTTTGGCCCTCATCATCAAGGTGGCATGGGCCTGCTTGACTTCAAAGCCCATGCTGCCAAGATCCTGGGCACCTGGATCATGGCTGTCACCGCTCCTACACTCCCATCCCAACACTGGTCCCGCGCGGCCTGCTCCAACTTCTCCCGATCCTTGGGCCTCAACAATCCATCAAACCCCCACTCCCTGATGAAATACCTCGCATCACACACATCGGCCACAGGTCCTCACGGGACTAAAACCCACTACAAACGAATCCTACTCTCCATGTGAAGCGCAGAGTGGAGAATTCGTATTAGTGGACATACAACCTGAAGAGGCCGCCCCTCTCCTCAGTTCACACAAGAGGTACAGGGGCTACCCATCCATGATGGCGTGATCCCCATTTGACCCCAAGTCCTATCCAGGGTGGACTACATGGACATGATGGACATCCCTTATTCCACTGAGACCCAAAAGACTATCTGGAAATATGCACACCATCCTCTGTTGCAGCCTCAAGTCCGCTCCCATGTGTGGCGCTGCCTGAGGCTGGTGTATCGTACAGCTGAGCGCTCTAACGCTTTACACTCATCCTGTGTCGTGTGTGGCCAGTATGGAACGCTGTTCCACCGCCTGGAGAAGTGCCCCACCTCTAAAGTGATATGGCGCAAAGTCCAACGTCCGCTAGGCCAGGATCAAACGCATCCCTTCAGTCTGTCAAGAGATATGTTTGCTTCATCAATGGCCTCCCCCTTCCACCTTCCCTCCATGCTCTGGTGGTTGCAATCGCCATGTGGACTATCCACACGATTGTCTTGGATGCCATCGCTGGCTCCATCCCCACCCTCCCAGAAGCTGTCCACAGATTCCGGTCTCATTTGGTGGACCACTTTCAAGCATGGATGTTTGGATATCTCCCACCGCGTCGCCAACAGCTGGTCTCCTCCTGGTTCCCAGTCTGGTTAATCAAATCAGACCCTTTCCTCCACACGTGTTCAATTGTGGCTACGGCCTCCTAGCACGTTCCCTCCCCTCCCCATAGTGGCGTTCCCGCTGGCAACAAGAGATAGCATTGCTTCTCTGGGGTGCCCCCCTGGTACTAAGTTTATCTTTCCTGAGTCATATCTAGAAGTGTCCATCCCATGGGTCGGCCTTCCCCGCAATAAATTTAAATTTAAATTTAAATTATGTGTGTATATGTGACTTATACTTTTCTTTAAACAACTGGCCCAATTTCTTTTTTTAGTACTAGATGGTAACAACTGGCCCAATTTCAACCTGACTTGGCACAGATATTTTATGATTAGGGAAGCAACTTAAACAGGTAATTTAAAGTCATAATAAGAAAAATCAATAAAGTAGCTATTTTTAAAAAATAATGGACAAATAAAAGTTAAGTTAACATATCCTAGGGTTAAACGCTTCTATTGAGCTAAAATTAAAACTACTCACAGATGCAAAACTTGACATCTTAGTGTCCAAAGAGATACCAAAGTAAATGAAGATACACAATACATTTGAAATAAAATTTGATAATATTAACTCGTCATTTTAGTTTTAGTTTTAACTATTGCTTGAAATATCAATTTTTGGTATCTAATAATAGATAAACTATAGACTGCTTAGTTAAAACTTTGAACATACCAAAATCAACCAAGCACCAACTGCTTTTTAAAACCAAACTAAACTTAATAAAACAACCATAAACCATCAACAACCTTCCAAAACCAAATACTTATCAAAACTACAAATCTTTAACCGCTTACTAAAACCATCAAGATCATTACCAACCTATGACCATCAACTGCTTTGCAAAACCAATTACACTATTAAATCAATCAAAAATCTAACTGCTCAGCCATAACATTATACTAATTATTATAAAATAAATTTTTCACTCTTTAATATAAACATATATTTTACTAGTATTAAAATGGCTTACTAGTTCAGAAATCTTTTTGGGCATGCGCACAATAATTCACCAAAGTATTATCACAATTGAATGAATGGTATAAGAATGCATATGGTAAAAACAAGGAAACAAAGAAGTAAACATTCATTTATATGTAGATATATAACTTTGATTAAAATTATTATATTTTTTTAAAATTTTTTATTATAGTTCCCAAAATCTATAAAGTAGTTGTGCCAACTTTGTAAGATTTTTGTTTTATTTGCTTATGAGATATTATATCTCATATATAAATACACACAATGACAGCCGTATATAAATTTAAGCCTTGTGTTTTGTTGACAGAACGTTTTACCCAACGCTGCTTTTGAGTTTATAATTTGTTAGATTATATTATTTGATTAGTTTAATTGATAGTTGACCATTGATAAGTAGGGAAAAGTATTAAATTAATATAAAACCACTAATCATTCAGAAAACCAATTGAACCTATAAAATTAACTAAACCATCACCCACTTACCTGAAACTAATGATCCCAACATGTAAATTAAAAACCACCAATTAATCACTTAAATCAATTAAAACTATCTTGTATCTAAAACATCAACCAGTCACCCAAACCCAAAACAAATATGAATAACTAAAACATCTTCACTCATCCAAAACCAATTAAAACATTGAATTTACTAAGCCATCAACAACTCAGCCAAAAACAATTAAAAACACTTTTACTAAACCCATCAGCCACTCAGCCAAAAACAATTATTTAATCTTACAGAACAAAAACTAAACTACCAAGGCTTACCTAAACCTTTGTACCTATCAAATTTTATTAATTAATACCAAAATCTTATCTGAAATGTAATACTATTACCATTATAATCTCATATTATTTTAGATCTTATATATATATTTTAAAAATTACTATATTTTTTTAAAATAGCCTATTAAGTTTTATTTAAGAGTATGCAACTGAGGTGATGCACTTGAGGTTGGGTGAGGCAAAAAAAGTAAATTCAATTAATCTTTCCAACCAGGAAGAATCAGTAAAATGCCTATCCAATTATGGTGGAGGGGAGGGGTTGGGAGCCTCCTCAGTATCCAAGGTCTCACAGAACATGAAAGTCATGGCAGAGATCAATAGAGTGATGGATTTGATGTGATAGAGCTCTAAATTGTTTTATGGTGGGTTGTTATTCATCAATATGGCAATAAATATCAAATAAAAAAATTGGAAAAGATTGTGTTCTTTCTGGTTGTGGACATCAGAGAGGGAGGCATTAACTTTTATTTTTAGTTAATTTTGCTGCTGAGCAATAGTGTATCATGTGATGGTTGCTTTTATGTGAAGTGTGAGGATTTTGCACTTGGCAACAGCAGGCAAGTCAGGTAGAAAAGTAGATGGGGCACACCATTGGCCAATAAGGTGGAAGATTATTTGACCACCTTGCATATTAGCAATATTTGGGTGAGGCCACCATCATCATTGCAAGCTGATGGTTGCTTTGGCATTGGTATGGGGTGGTGCATGGCTTTAGAACATGATGGCCAGGAGAGAATAAAAATTCCCTACCCTATACCCCTTCCCAAAAATTTTTAAAGTACTATTAACCATTTGCCTAAACCTAATTAACATAGTGAATAAACTTAAAACCGCCAACCGCTTTGTAATACCATTTAAACTATTGTTTTGGACAATCACTTACTACTTATTAAAAAAAAAACTTGATAATCAGCCAAATGACCACCAACCACTTGGCGAAACCATTTAAACTATTGAATTGGTCAAATATCTGACTTCTCAGTGCTAAATATATACCAATTACACTTTAAAAATATATATAGCTTTCACTTGTTATATATAAAACACTTTTTGTAACATTAAAATTAAAACTAAATCAGAGATTTTTACGGTCATGGCACAACAACTCACCAAAGTTTAATCACAATTGATGAATAATAAAGGAACACATGTTACAAACAAAGGAACAAACAAAAGAACGTTCTTCTAACAAACAAGATTAAACCATACAGAGGGCTCAAACAAGGGGATCCCCTCAGCCCACTTCTATACAATTTCAGCTTTGACCCGCTCCTCCAAGTAACTGACTCACGTCTCATGGGGATAACCGCACAAGGACAACCAACAGTCAAGATACTGGCCTTTGAAGATGACTGCATAGCAGGTATAGCAAACAATAAAGATGCCCGACAGCTGGAACACACTCTAGAGGAATACTCCAAGGTGAGCAATGCATTGCACAACAAAAGGAAGACAGAAATCATCCTCTTAGGCAAATACACAAATAATTGGGCCACAACATCAGAACCTCACACCAACACTCGAAGAAAAAATCCAATTATATTACCCTTTGCAACACCTCCCACCACCACTCCTGTCTGACACCTTGGAATCTGGCTAGAATCAGGGGGATATTCTAATGAGACAATGGAAAGTAACCTGTTACAACGGGTATCCAAACGCGTCGCCTCCCTCAAGGGAAAAACCCCCAGGACTAACAGGACGAGTTACAGTTGCTAACTCGCTCATCCTCCCAATACTGTGGTACCAGGCCCATGCAATAGCCTTCTCACCTACCTTTATAACCTCAATTCGCGCGCTTATCCAGGGCTGGCTGTGGCCTGGCTCTCACCCTCCTATACGGATGGAAACACTATTTGGCCCACGCTCAAGCGGAGGCATGGGACAAATAGATTTTTAGAGCCACGCCAATCACATTCTAGGTACCTGGATAAAGGAAGTTCTTGCTCCAGACCTCCTGCAACAACATTGGTCCAGAGCAGCAAGGACTAACTTTGCACAGGCGCTCAAATTAACCAACCCACATAGTCCACCCAGACTACTTTCATACCTTGCCAAACATCCTACTGAAACAGGTCCGCATGGAACTTCCCTTATTTCAAACATATCCTCCAAACTATCTGCCGTATGGGATGGACCATAGAGAACATGGGTACTATACAGGGAAGGGGATGACCCAGCCCCCGATTCAAATTAAGAAACCCAGAAAACCACCCCCAGAGGGATATGCTCGCAACAACCCCAAACATAGCTAGGATAGAAAACCTAGATATGTTGGACATTCCCTATGATTTAACCACACAGAAAGCAATGTGAAAAATGACACACCACCCACTCCTACAACCAAGGATAAGAGCAAACGTCTGGCGCTGTTTGAGAAGGACCTATAGGATGGCAGACCGCTCCAACTCCCTCCACAAAACATGTGCAGTATGTGGAGGGGAGAGATCCCTACATCACCGCCTAGAAACATGCCCCCCAACCAAAGCTATATGGCAGGAAGTCGCACGCCTGCTTAAGATTCAAAACGAACAGGAATTCTCGATATCAAAGAGTATCTTTGCGCTCCAGATTGAGTCACCAATCCCATCTACACTCCGCTCCCTAATAATACCCATTGAAATGTGGACAATACACACAATTTCATTAGATGCGTTCAAGGGCACAGTCCCAACCATTCGTGGGATTATTAACAGATTCCATGTCCACTTACTAGAGCACTTCCAATCCTGGCTCTATGGATATATGAGACCAAGACAAAAAGCGCTAATAGAATCATGGTTCCCACTCTGGTTCCTCCACACAGACCCTTTCCTTCACACCTGCTCCATAGCAGGAGAAACCCCCTCGGAGTAGTGCACTAACCCCCATATACCTGGCAGTCCCGCTGGCAACAGTGGTAACTTGAGTACCCTGGGGTGGCCAATTTTTTAAATTTATTGTGGGGAAGGCTGACCATGGGACAGACACTTCCGAATATGACTCAGGAAAGATAAACTTAGTACCAGGGGGGCACCCCAGAGAAGCGATGCTATCTCTTGTTGCCAGCGGGAACGCCACTTATGGTGAGGGGGAGGAACGTGTGAAGGGGCCGTAGCCACTATTGAGCACGTGTGGAGGAAGGGGTCTGATTTGATGAACCAGACTGGGAACCAGGAGGAGACCAGCTGTCGGTGAAGCGGCAGGAGATATCCAAACATCCACACTTGAAAGTTGTCCACCAAACAAGACCGGAATTTGTGGACAGCTTCTGGGAGGGTGGGGATGGAGCCAGCGATGGCATCCAAGACAATCGTGTGGATAGTCCACATGGCGATTGCAACCACCAGAGCATGGAGGGAAGGTGGAAGGGGGAGGCCATTGATGAAGCAAACATATCTCTTGACAGACTGAAGGGATGCGTTTGATCCTGGCCTAGCAGATGTTGGACTTTGCGCCATATCAGTTTAGAGGTGGGGCACTTCTCCAGGCGGTGGAACAGCGTTCCATACTGGCCACACACGACACAGGATGAGTGTAAAGCGTTAGAGCGCTCAGCTGTACGATACACCAGCCTCAGGCAGCGCCACACATGGGAGCGGACTTGAGGCTGCAACAGAGGATGGTGTGCATATTTCCAGATAGTCTTTTGGGTCTCAGTGGAATAAGGGATGTCCATCATGTCCATGTAGTCCACCCTGGATAGGACTTGGGGTCAAATGGGGATCACGCCATCATGGATGGGTAGCCCCTGTACCTCTTGTGTGAACTGAGGAGAGGGGCGGCCTCTTCAGGTTGTATGTCCACTAATACGAATTCTCCACTCTGCGCTTCACATGGAGAGTAGGATTCGTTTGTAGTGGGTTTTAGTCCCGTGAGGACCTGTGGCCGATGTGTGTGATGCGAGGTATTTCATCAGGGAGTGGGGGTTTGATGGATTGTTGAGGCCCAAGGATCGGGAGAAGTTGGAGCAGGCCGCGCGGGACCAGTGTTGGGATGGGAGTGTAGGAGCGGTGACAGCCATGATCCAGGTGCCCAGGATCTTGGCAGCATGGGCTTTGAAGTCAAGCAGGCCCATGCCACCTTGATGATGAGGGCCAAACATGACCTCTAGCCATACTGGTGGAGGGCGGCCTGACCAAAGCCATCCTTGCAGCAAAGCATACAGGGATTTGAAGAAGCTTGGGGAGAAGGGGATGGCGTGGGCTCCGAACCAGACTTTGGATAGGAGCATAGAGTTGGCAAGAACAACCCTGCCAGTGAGGGTAGTAGGGTGGGCTCTGAGAGAGGCGATTCGCTTCGTCACGTTGTCCAGTATATGGCACTCCATTACTGCTGACGCATATCCGCCTGCCTCCATCCACACGCCCAGATGGAGCACCGGTCCTATGGTAGGACGTGGCATGAAGGGGAGCACCAGTGGAGCGATGTGTGTTGAGTTAGTAAGGCGTGGACGTGGGCGAGCAGATGGGCCGGGTTGGGAACTACTTGCTGGGGCTCAGCAGTTCTGATACCGACCAAGTAGGATGATTTCGGTTTTGGAGGCGTTCAGTGCCGCGTTGCTTACCCGGGAATATTCCTGGATGAGGGCTTCAAGCGCGCGTGCATCTTTGTTATTAGACACCCCCACCACGCAATCATCTGCAAATACCATCACCTTGACTGGGGTTTGGCCTGGCACATGGACCCCAGTGAGGTTGGCATTCACATTTCGCAGTAGTGGGTCAAGGCTGAAGTTGTATAAGAGTGGGCTCAGGGGGTCCCCTTGTCGCAGGCCCCTTTGAGGGCGGACTACTTCTATTAGGAAGCCTGGGCCACGCACTGCCATTATCACAGATTCTGTGAGCAGCATCACCCAGTTTATGAAGCGAGGGGGTAGGCGGAATTGATGGAGGCAAGCCCTAAGGTATTCCCAGTTTACTCTATCATAGGCCTTTTGTTGGTCCAAGAATACAAGTGCCCCAGAGGCTGTGGACTGACACACAATAGCCACAGAGTGCACGTTATCCCAAATCGACCTTCTGGGGATGAGCCCAAATTGTTCTGGGGAGATGGTGGCAGATGCTACAGTCCCTAAACGGTTAGCTATGATTTTTGTTAAAATTTTGGTGTCTGTGTTTGTTAGAGAAATGGGGCACCAGTTGGCTAAGTCAAGCTTATCCCCTTTCTTGAAGAGTGTGACAGTAAAGGCCTCATGTCCTCCTGGTAGGAGGCGCGTTTCCAACAGGCTTTGGTTGAGTGAGGCTAGCAGCAATGGGGATATATATTTAAAATATTTTTTGTAGAACTCATATGGAATGCCATCTGGGCCTGGGCATTTTGGTTTGGCGCACCATGAATGGCTGTCCATAATTCGTTTGGAGTAATTAAATTCATTATTTCTGGGTATCAGAAAACAGTGCGGATATGAGCTTGGTTGAGAAATTCCACCATTTCAGCTGGCTGAATTGGTTCAGCTCAGTATAACTTGGAGTAATATCTTTGCATTTTGATTGCCACTTTGGCCAGTGTGTCCACAATGGAATTATCTGATCTTCACACCTGTGTGCAGGCCACGCTCTGGCGTGGTGTGAAAATTTTTCAAAGAAGTATGCGGTGCACTTGTCACCTTTAGTGATGCGTATGGCCCTGTATTGGACACAAACCTGATGTTTGTGTTGCCTTTCGAGTGTGTTGAGGTGGGCGGCTGCCTCCGCCCACTTCCGGCCCCATGCAGGGCTGTATCCTGTGGCTGGAATGTTGGACTCCAAGTGGGCCAATTCTGCCAGTGCGCGCGAGATAACTGCCAATGTGGCTCGTGAGCATCTGGAGGAGAGATGGCGATAGTGGTGGATGGTGTCCTCTTTGAAAGTTGCCCATGTGGAAATGGGGTCCGCGCAAAACGGTGCAACAAACGATTTCGCCAAAGTTGCCTCTTCCACCCATGTGGAAAATCCTGGCGACGCAAGCTTGGGGGGCGGATTTTGCACCAATGTGGGGCCTTTGCAACTGTGACAGGTAAGTGGTATGTTATTGAGACCAGTCAGTGGTTGGAGAATTCCATTTCTAGTGTTTTGAAGTGGGAGATGTGGGGTTAAATTTCGCTGGCGTTAGAATAAGGTTGATGCGGGTCATGGACCTTAATTGGCCGTTGTGGATGTGGGGACGCGTCATGTTTTCAAGCAGTGAGGCATGTCGTGGCAGCGCATCCATTAACCAAGGGTGGCTTTTAGAATGCATAGTTCTACATGACCCTGTGGGGCGTGGGGTGAGGGCGGCCACCAGTTCGTTGGTGAGGTTAGCCAACAGTTCATGTCGCCAACTAGGAAAGAATTGGGGGGTAGTGGGAGGGATTTGACCAATGAGAAAAATTCCCAACGCTCGTGTGCACTGTTTGGGGCATAGATGTTGACAATTGTGTGCACAACGTCAGCCCACGAGAAGGTGACAATGAGCACTCAGCCATTTAGGAATGTTTCTGAGGATGTGAATTTGAAAAAATTATTTTTCTGAATTAGCACCCCACAGTGCTTTGACCAAAAAAATAGGGATGGGAGGAGCATTGTTTTCCAAGCTTCCTCAGAACCTCGTGTACAGTGGGACTCCTGGATGGCCAGGATATCCACGGGTAAATTGTTTTGTAAGAAACTCAGTTTCCTAGCCTGGGATGGGGAGGCCTTGAGTCCGGCGATATTCAGCATCCCTAGAGTGAAGGTTTCCCCCATCGCACCTTAGGTGCGAGGGGTGGGCTCTGGGCCCACCAGCCTCTTCAAGGTCCCCATGGGCTTTTACAGCAGTGCGGGTGTTAGCAGCAACACTATCAGGGTTTTTGTTAACCTTTGCGGAAAGAGTCACATTGACTTTGGCCTTTGCTTTTTGTTTTCCCGACGTCAGATGAATCATTTGCGGTGCGGATAAGTTTGGTGCACCGTTGAGCGGGGCAAAATTTTTTTTTCAGTTGGGATAGGTCCCAAGTCAGTTTTGACTGGAGCTTGGGTGCAGCGATTGGGTGAGATTGAATCTCCCATTGGATCCTCAGATTGAGTGGCCCACTCAGCATGGGCCTCCAATCTGATTGGGTGATGGATTCCCGAGATGCTTCCACTGTGAAGGTCTCCATGTCCTTCTGGTGTTTTGAGTGTGGGATGGTGGTGGTGGCCTTGGCCGCTTCCTTGGCTGTGGCCCTATGGGCCTGCTTGGCCTTCTTCACACACCCTTCAGGGAGATGGGCTTTACCAATAGGTAGCAGCCTTGTGCTCCCCATGGGAAGACCTCCTTGGTGCTTGCGGTTGGTTCATAGTGCGCCTCTCCACTGGCCATGGCCGCTGAGGGGTGCTCTTGGAAGGTGACGCCCTCCTTGATGGGTCATGAATGCACCTTATGGCCGAACGCATCACAGTGGGTTCAAATGGGGGGCGCGCTGTCCATGGTTACCCACAATGGGTGGGTGGTATGCCCTGCGATGTCAATAAAGGTGGAGTGCGGGATCAGGGTTAGGTCCTTCACGATCTCCTCAGTTGGGGTCAGAACTGCGATGGCTTTGCTGGTGCACAGGTGTGGCATCAGCTTGAAACATTGCATTTCGAAAGATTGTATTTTGCCATATATGGCGAGACCATCTTTCAGGTGTTGCTCCAAAATGTCACGTTTTACCGTAGTAGGCAAAAAATCAAACGTGAGGAAAATTTGGTTTTATTTTGTCCATCTGGTGCATTTGGTTTCGATGACCCATTGCCCTTCAGGGAGGTTGACCACTATGCGCACCACTGCAGCCTCATCTGCTGCTATTTTGCTTTTGAAACCTAGGTCCAGCCAACTGCATGACATGGAGTGAGGTGCAACGTACACTGCGGTTGGGAAAATTTTGGTACATCTTCACAAAATTTTTCCCATAAGGCCGTTTTTTGGATGTACAGATACACACAGACTCAGAATTCCACTGATGAAAGTGGCTGGGAGTGTGGCGTGTTGATGTACTGGTTGCATCATGCTTGCCACGCGAGTATCTCCAGGGAAATTGTGACCGCCAGTTTTTTGAGATATTTTTCTATTCCGCCAGATTCTCCGGGGCGTTTTCAAATGTTAGAGGCCGCGGGCCTTCCGCCTGCTCCTCTTGCCTAGCTTGCCCAACTGCTCCCAGACATGGGCGCAGACTAATCTCCTCTGTGAGATTATCAAATTAGATTTAGTCTTGAATTGAATAGGTTGCAAAAGTGTTTGCAACGAGAAAGAAAAGTACTCCTTTGAATATTGATGAAGTCTAAAATGGTCTCAATGCTGTAAATTAGCTGAGAGTTTGAAAAATGATAAGAAGATCTGAATATAAACTCCATATACACACATAATTATTTTAAAATATAGAGATGCTTGGGTTAGCAGTTTTGTCTCTTGATTAATCTGATAGGTTTAAATTTAATTGGCTGAGTGGTCTGTGCTTTTTGGTCAATTCAATAGATCCAGTGGTTTTGGGTAATTATTTACTGGTTTTAAAGCAAACGAGGCTAGTTGACCTTAGGACTTATATACCACACCGAGTTTTTTAGCCTGTGTTGGTTTTAGACCTGTTTCAATCAAAACCTGACCCAGAGTGAAGCAGGTATAACCCCACTATGCTATCCACTCCTCTAAGTTGTTGGTTTCTATTGATACAATTTCTAAATTGGATTTAGCTGAGTGTTAAAATTTTTGGATAATTTGATAAAGCTTAATTTTATTGGTTAAAAAGTTGGTGAATTTCACTTGTTTATTACGTTTAATTGGTTCTGGATGTTTGGTTGGTAATGTTATGTTAATTATTAGTTATTTGGCTTTGCCAAGTGGTTTGATGGTACCAGAGTAATTCAATAGATTCAATTGGTTTTGGCTAAAATGTTTATGGATTTTTATTTACTTGATAGGTTCAACTGTAATAGGTAAGCAGTTGGTGATTAATAATTCTGATATGTCAATGGTAATGAGTAAGTAGTTTTGTGTTATTTATTTAACTGAGGTAAGCTGACAAGGGGAGGACATTACCAAAACTCAAAACTTTAGATAAATTCTCACTGAATAAAATGAACGAACTGCTTAAAATGAGTAGATGACACACATACCAGGAACTCAACCTACCAGGTGGGACAGCGGGAACTGCTTATCCCATCATGGTGGAAGGGAAGGAGGATCAGGGGGCTCATCCTCAGGCTCTACTTCATCCCAAAGCAGGGCATGGGCTACAGCAGAGAGCAGGGGCGTCAGGGCATCAGCGGGATGCTGAGATATATTTCTGATGATTGGGGTGGTAGTAATACAGCTGTTATACATAAGAGTTCTGATGTAATTGGCCAAATCTAATTCATCTTTCATGCATGTGTTGGGTAGTTTTATGAATGTGGCAATATTGGTACAGTTAATCTTTGATTTGGGATTTCGCGCTACCACAGCCACATGCTGGATAGCATCATTGTTGCCTTTGTGGGCTTCAATCAACATTTTTTTGAACCTTATTGGCTTTGGAGGAATAATGGGAGAAGGAATTCCTTCTGTGAACATTACCACTGATTTGGCAGCAGCTTTGTGGAGAGGACAACAATTTGCTTAGCCATTGCTTCAACAGCCAGCTGGTGGTCACCACAGAATATTTGGCGTTTTTCTGGGGGGTGTATAAGTGAGGGGGTAGCTCAGCGTTGTGGCCAGCATACACAAACTGCTTGATTTGGAGAGTAAAGTCTTTATTTATATTCCTGGAATCATCATATTCAGCCAATAGATCCCAAGGATTTTGGTTGAATTGAATTGGGAAGTTGGCATATTCCTAAGGCTTGGTTGGTTTGTTGGAGTATGCATGGGATCAAACTGGGGTCCAATCCTGTGCTTGATTGGCTGGAGCATTTGTGGCACTGGGGCGAGGAGGAGGCTGTTTGGTGGCTGTTGGAACAGCTGCAGCAACAGGCTTTGGGGGAGGGGAGGTGGGATCGTACCCCATACCAAAGCTGGCACAGGGTAGGTGGCAGATTGGAGGCTTGTGGATGAGAAATCAGCGCTGTTGGAAGCAGCTAGGGATGAGCACTTGCATTTTGAGTGGTCCAACTCAAAACAGGAAGGACAGAACATCCATCCACCCTCAACACAGGCCCAGAATGGATGGTCAGGGGCAAAGGGGATAATGGCACATGGGGTAATTGACAGGGTAATTTTATTTAATTCAGGGCTGATCATGGCATATACTAAGGCCCAGAGAGGCGTGTGGCCCCTTTTGGGACCACAAATTGCAAGATGGTGTTGGAGCTATAGGCTGCCAAACCTTCCATCAGCTCCTGGCGGAGCACCTCAGTGGGAAGGTGGGTGGGCAAACCAGCGAACTAAACCACCAAAGTGGTATCTTCTGGGAGCCAGGTCCAAATTGCGGGGAGAGGGGTACCCTGGAAAACCAGGGGCACAGTTGCCACAGTGGTGGCATCAGCTTCACAGGTAAAGCTGTAATCAAAATACCCCTTATAGGGGCTGAAGTCAATAAAACCGGTGGGATGCATCACCACCTGAGCCATTTTGATAACGGCTTGGTTGTGATAGGGGAAAACTTTCCCACAGTTAACCTTATGGCCAAAATGCATGTTGCTATGGGGGAGACCAGGGGGCAATGGGGCACCACTTGGGTTTGAGCGAGGTGGGCGTCAAGATCCTTGGGAGGAATGAATTGTCTTAGGGGTTTGGTACAACTGCGTGAGCCAGTCTGAGTACATTTTCCTGTTGGACAGAAAATGGCAGGGGGAGTTTTGCCGCTGCCCCACACTGGGGCAGCCAGTGGGGAATCCGAGGACATTGGAGAGAAACTATGGTGGGCAATTGAGACTTACTTTTTCTGTATACTTTGCTCATAAAGTTACGCCAAGAAGAAAGAGAGTTGTGACAAACAAAGTAATATTTGTGTGTACTAAATATTACTTTTCATCATAGGCGGTGCCAATTGTTTAAGTGCTTTTGTGTTATCTATATTATAAAACCTAAATTAATCAGTTCAAATCATCTGTAATTATTAACCTAAGAAATGCTGAGTATCTCCACTAGTTAATGATAATATTTTCATCTTAATTCCACTAGATAGCAAATTAACCACCAATTTATAATTTAAACTTATCGTTTAGTCATATATAAGATCTGGCAATCCCCCTTTTGACTGGACAATAAGTCCTTGGTGTAGATCTCAGTTGCCAATACTTACATGATATCATTATCCTCCAAAGTTTGGCTATACAATCATCCTGCTTCACATTTTCTTAGAATATAGCATGATAGAGGCGTGCCCAACTCTGGCCAGTTCAGCTGACTGAATTCATGACATCATTGGTAAAGACGGTGTCAATGGTGGATGCAGCGTCTGATTTGGCTTAAAAGGAGATCCTACCAGAGTTTGTCAGCTACCTGATGTCCTGGTGCGCTCCTTTCAATAATTTTGTGGCGCAGTTGCGCTGGGGTGGAGAGAGTTGTAGGGGGTCTCCATTCCTGAGGCGGTACATTTCCTAGCAGACAGCCTAATGCATCTGATGCTACTGCCAAATGCTAAGTATATTCAGAAAATCTGTCAGTCTGTTGGATATTATTCTTTGTTTAATGGGTTTTAGCTGGCTGGGCAAATTTTTCTTTGCCCAGGACCACTTCTGCTCGTTGGGGGTAAACTTCCAAGATAACTGGCCCAACTGTATGCGTTCTGGGTTTCTGCCACGTTCCAGGTTCTAGATGCTAATGACCCAACTCAGTATCTCCCATTAATGTCACTCATCAGGAATATGATCTTCTTCTTTACTGAAGGCGAACTTGGTTTTATAATGGGTCACCATTGGGAAGCAGTTTAATGGGCCCATTAGATTGCTTTTCTGGGTCTGCCTCCTTTCCCATGCCTACCCCAGTCTGGATGATTTTCTTGTGAATTTCTTGGCGCTCAGAGAATCCTTTTCTCCTTGATTTGAAACACATCCTTGTTCAATGTCCGCTTCATATGGCTCCCCATTTGTTGCATATTCCCTGCTATCTTTGGACCAATAGCAAATGTGGCTGCAGGGCTTGCCCTGATGGCTCAGGTACATATCCATTTTAAAGACCTAGTTTTGCTACCTCCTTCATGGCTCCTCCCTTGAATTCTCATCCCTGTCTCATCTAGCAGTTTATCTGTGAGAACCCATCCCTCTTAATCTCTCTCTCTCTCTCTCTCTCTCTCTCTCTCTCTCTCTCTCTCTCTCTCTCTCTCTCTCTCTCTCTCTCTCTCTCTCTCTCTCTCTCTCTCTCTCTCTCTCTCTCTCTCTCTCTCTCTCTCTCTCTCTCTCTCTCTCTCTCTCTCCTCTCTCTCTCTCTCTCTCTCTCTCTCTCTCTCTCTCTCTCTCTCTCTCTCTCTCTCTCTCTCTCTCTCTCTCTCTCTCTCTCTCTCTCTCTCTCTCTCTCTCTCTCTCTCTCTCTCTCTCTCTCTCTCTCTCTCTCTCTCTCTCTCTCTCTCTCTCTCTCTCTCTCTCTCTCTCTCTCTCTCTCTCTCTCTCTCTCTCTCTCTCTCTCTCTCTCTCTCTCTCTCTCTCTCTCTCTCTCTCTCTCTCTCTCTCTCTCTCTCTCTCTCTCTCTCTCTCTCTCTCTCTCTCTCTCTCTCTCTCTCTCTCTCTCTCTCTCTCTCTCTCTCTCTCTCTCTCTCTCTCTCTCTCTCTCTCTCTCTCTCTCTCTCTCTCTCTCTCTCTCTCTCTCTCTCTCTCTCTCTCTCTCTCTCTCTCTCTCTCTCTCTCTCTCTCTCTCTCTCTCTCTCTCTCTCTCTCTCTCTCTCTCTCTCTCTCTCTCTCTCTCTCTCTCTCTCTCTCTCTCTCTCTCTCTCTCTCTCTCTCTCTCTCTCTCTCTCTCTCTTCATTTCCCTCTATTGATTATATGGCCGGAGGAACATAGCTTACAATCAGTTGATAATCCCGCCACTAGCGGCTCTTTGATCATATAAACGTTGGCGGATGTCTTCTCTTTTATTTTTTAGGGTACAATCCACATTTTATTTAGTTTTTTACAAAATATCTAAACCATGCTGGTTATGGAACAGGGCATGCTCTCTTATCTCAAGCTGAAAATTCTGCTATGCCATCATTGATCAGAATCGTGACCTTGATTTTTTTCATCTAGGCTTATTAAGTACGCTTCACTCTGATATTTAATTAGCGTTGATGTCTAAGTTTCCAGATAGCGTCGCAGATCTATTCCGCGGTATCCCCTACGCAGGCTTAGAGTAGTGAAGGCAGGTCTGGGTTCCTCCCATAGAGAAATTGGAAGGGACTTTTCATATCCACTGAGTGATAGCTGATGTTGTTACAAAAACTGCAGTGTAAAGGAGGGTGCTCCAGTCTAATGTTCTATCCATTGCAAGCTTACTGAGTATATTCACTAAGGTTCCATTAGTGCGCAGGACAGTTCCATAGGACTCTGAGTGGTATGGGGCCATTAGTGACCCACAAATCACCATTAATAATTCAGCTTGGGAGGACATGTTAGATAAAGTTGGCTTACTTGTCTGTGAGTATAAACTTTGGGCAGCCATGCCATTGATTAGTGCACTCCATTATAAATTTTAAAGTGGTTACTAACCTATAAATTTCCTATCGCTCATGCCTCACCCTTTTCATCAAAAAACTATTACTACCATGATGTACTTGGATTGATTCAAATCTGTCAGCAAGGGCCCCATGACATCAATAAATATTGTGTGCCACAAAAACTGAGGTTTCACTAGCTGATAGGAGGTCTTCTAGTAGAAGGGCTTCAACTTAGCATTGGTGACAACATGAAATTGTTTCAAAAGTGTCAAAGTGAATGCTCTACTAGTAATAATGCACCCTCAGGAAATCTAAAATCTTACATAGCCCTCCATGATCTACTGCCTTGTATGCGTTCATAATATTGTCAAAATCCGAGGATTGTTCACTTGTGTATTATCCTGCACATCTATTTGAGCTGTTCCAATAATTGATCCTCAATAGTGCCTGTAGTTTATGGTATTCAGATAGTTCTAAAACTCACTTGGCCTTTTAAATTCGCCTCGACTCTTCCAGCAAATTTTGGGCGTAATTTTCCCTTAATGTTTGGGAACTTCTTCTGAGGCAGGTAGATATACAATGCTGTGGACTAGGCGCATCCAGCTTGTTGACACTTTCTCCAAAGAAAGGATTCAATGAGAAAACCAGGAAAGAGATGAAATAAATGAAACTTTTATTATAAGCTATTTATTAGATAATGGTCATTAGGTCAGGTGCTGGTATTTATACCTCTAGGGCATCTCCTGACCACATTTGAGCACGAAATTTCAACAAATACTTTACCACCTCAGTTCAGCTTTGGACTGATACTACTGAAACCTTTTCTTAGGTTTATTGGTGGCAGAATACTCTTAAAATCAGGAGGATTCAGGTACAATCTTGTGATAAAAGCATGCAAAATTGACCTAAGATCTTCTGGATTTTAGTTTCGCCATACTGATGACAAAATAAAACTTTTTGTGAAATTTTGGCATCAATTGAAGTAAATGATGCACCCCTAATTGGGACGTTGGCAAGCCTTCTTCTTGATAGCACTAGGTAATCCCTTTTGGGCAGTCCATGCAAGTGCTATTGTGCTGATTACGTGGATCAACATACAAATTTCGCCCTAGGGCAAAAAAATGATTACGTTTTTTTGTTCATTAGATAATCCATGTGATTTTTAGATGTTAACTTTAGGTCAATCCCTAACACTTTTGTATACAGGTAAATTGATAGTGTTCCTAATAATTGGGACCAATTGCCGAGATTTGATGCATATGAAATTGGCCATAATATGGGAGCATATTCAGGCTAATTGCTTAGATAAAACACTTGATTGAATTGACATTGAGACTTTCAGCCCAAATTGTTTGATTGCAATAGGCTTTGAGGCGATAATATAGGTGTTAGCTCAAGCGTTGAAAGGGTAATCTGCCCGGTCTGATGGTTGATAAAAGGCTAGTTTCAAGTCAACCACCAAAATTTGACATTTCCCCCTCTTGATTCAAACATAAGCCCTAAGGTCCCTGATAGCATATTGGTTTGTAACCATTAGTCTGAACGCCCAATGTGAATGAAGTTGGTTTTTTTATTTGGTAACTTTGGCTTAAGCCCAATGAGAATAAAGTTGGTTTTTCTATTTGGTAACTTCAGCCTGAGCGCCTAATAAGTCTGAAGTATAACAGCCCAAATTCCTGTTGAGTCTGAAGTTGGATATTATCCCCAACCTCAAGTGAAAACTAAAACATTAATTAGAATAAAACTATTAAAAATATTTTTTTGTATTTTTTGTGTCTTTTTATGCTTGGTTTTTTCAACTTTTTCTTTTCTTAATCAGCCTGCTTATTAAACCTTCTTAGGATTTTTGCATGGATTCAATTGTATATATGGCCAGTACTAATATCCTTGATTGTGTATATGAAATTAGACAGTTTCTCAATCACTTCAAATGGACCAACCCAGATGCAATCTAACTTTTGCAAATGGCCCAATACGTGGGTATTACATAATAGAACTTCAACATTAACTTGAAATTTGGTCAGTGGGTAGCGATTCTCTAAGTCCTTTTGATGTCTAGCCTTTTTTTCAGCAATACTTTTGTCGAAGGCTTGAGCTTATAGTTTTATTAAAGCATCTGTAGCTTCTCAATGTACTGAGGGTAAGTGTTTTCGCCAGGATCCTCTAAGGGCTGAATTTAGCAGCATAAGTAGGGCCAGATGTCTACCATATAATGCTTGAAACGGAGACATCCTAGTTGATGAATAGTATGAGATATTGTAGGCAAAGACTGCCAAACTTAGATAAGTACTCCATTCAGATGGTTTGGCAAAGGTTAATTTCCGGATAATGTTCACCAATGTCCTGTTTGCGCGCTCAACAGTCCCATTAGTTTCAGGGTCGTAGGTGGCAGAAAGCACACCTTGTACTCCCATTAAATAATTGATCTTTGTGAGGACATTGCCAGTAAAGTTGGTTCCGTTATTAGTCAGAATAACCTGAGGACATCCATGTTTGTGGATGATGTTTTCAAGTACAAACTTGGCGGTGGTTGCTGCTCCAGCTTCCTGAATGGCTTAAGCCTCAACCCATTTGGTCAAGTGGTCAATGGATACAATTAAGTACTTGGCCCTCATATTGCTTGTTGGACTTGGGCCAATAATGTCAATAGCTACAGTGTGCCAGGCAAAGTTGGGCTGAACAAGCCGGTAAGATGTGTTTTTTCAGAATGGTTTTTTACCTTGGCACTCTGCACAGCATTCCAGCATCTCTTGGAAGTCGAAATGCATTGACTCCCAGTAGTAGAATTGCTTTAGATGCTCTTTCATCTTCTTGAATCCGCCATGCCCTATGGCCTTATGTGCTGCCATTATTAGGTTGGTTCAGGCTGATGGACTTGGGAAAATATACTTTTTGTCCTCAATGATCTTGTAAAGCATCCTGTTTTTGATGGCTGTATTTTTTTGTAGATCTGATAATAATTTTTGGACGGATTTGGGCTCATTTTGATATTCTCCACTGATCATTTTCATAAACAGCTCATCAGCAGCCCAACTAAGTGTTATGATGGTGGGTAATTGGGATAGACAGTCAGCATTCTGATGTTTTTCCAGCTCAATGCTCAATGGTGTATTCATAAGATTGAAGCTTTAATGACCAGCGGGCTAATTGGCACTCAGGTTCTCTTAAGTTGTTTAACCATCTTAGGGAATCATGATTGGTAACAACTTTAAAATGAGTGCCATGAAGGTAGACCTGGAATTGCTTGCAAGCATATATGATGGCTATGCATTCTCATCCCATCACCGTTTAGTTCCTTTCATGAACGTTTAAGGTCCAACTAGCAAAGGCAACTGAGTGTTCTTCACCATCTTCTACAAATTGGGATATCATGGCCCCCACTTTTGTTTGGGATGCATCAGTTTGGATGATAAATTCGCAATCAGAATCTGGGTATCAAAGAACAGGCGAGCTTAGTAGGGCCAATCAGAGTTGGTCAAACGCATCCTGGCAAGCTGGAGTCCAGTCAAATGGGACCTTATCTTTAAGTAGATAGAAAAGCGACTCTCCAAGTTGTGTGAAGTCAGCAATAAATTAGCAATAGTACTTAATCATGCCTAGAAATACTTGAATATTGCACTTGGATTTGGGCTGTTTCATTTTTAAGATAGCATCCAGCTTAGAGGGTCATGGACGAAGACCCACTTTCTCAATCACAAATCCGAGGTATTCCAGTTGGTTTTTGAAAAACTGACATTTTCTGGGCTTGATCTTTAAGTTTGCAGCAGCTATCCTTTTAAAACCTCTTCTAAGAGTTCCAGGTGGTTGTCAAAAGTTCAACTGAAAACATTAATATTATCAAAATACACTAGTACACATGACAATTTCAAATCTCCCAGAATTGTGTCCATTGCCCATTGTAATGTAGCTGGGGCATTGCAGAGCCCTTGAGGCACTCTCGTCAGCTGGAATAGGCCCTCCTGGGTTATAATTGCACATTTCTCGCGCTCCTCGTCAGGAAGATCTATTTGCCAATATCCACTGATAAGGTCCATTGCTGAGAAGAACTTTGCGCCCCTAACCTACCCAAGGAATTGTAAATTTGTGGTAGTGGGTATGAGTCCTTATTTGTGATGTTGTTTAACTTCTGATAGTCAATGACTACTCAGTTGCTTCCATCCTTCTTCTTCACTGTCAGAATTCAGCAAAGGTTATTCTCGCTGGTGCTATGTGCTGCTGGATCCCACAATGGATTATTTAAGATAAATAATAAACTCTTAAGAAAACTAAGTTTTTACTTTTTGTTAAAGTTTTTTATGTTTTTTTATTGTTTATGTGGGGCAAACCAGGAAAAGGTCCTTTTCTCAAAACTAGTATATCACATTTAAACTAGTTCCAATCCTCAGGACCATGGGAATTTGGGGCTAAAGTACTATAGAGCCAGGTCATCCAAATTAGGAAATATAGGCTTTCAGCCTATCAGATCAAAGATAAATATTTTATGGCAAAACTGACCCGTGTGGTAATGATTTGATAAATTGTATCCAATCACCAGCGGGTAAAATCTTCTCACCTCGGGGGAGGGGTTCAGATCTGAGTGGTAATGATTTGTTAATTCGCACCCAATCATTGACAGTAAAATCTTCTCACCTTGAGGAGGTTTAGATCCATGCGATATTGAACACCTCAAATTCAGCTGAGAAGTCAGAGCAATCCTATTATTAGTTCTTACTTTATTATGCCAATTTTGGGTATAAATCATATTTTTTTGATAGATAGGATTCCACCAAGAATCTGCCAAGGTCCTTTCACCGTTGGTATACATATCATTGATAACCACAATATTATTCAAAGATTGGACTCCAACATTCTTTTCCAAAAGTCGAGAAGGAGAATGTCCAACATTCACTAAAAAATTTGGTGCTGTCCATGGACTTTTTGAAGGGACTAGCATGCCACAATCAAGGAGTTCCTTAATCTCCTTGGATACGGCTTTTTCTGATTACTTCAAGCATCTAATTGGGCGTAATTGAATAGGTTTATGATCTCCAGTATTGATTTTGTGTGTTATACCATTAGCACAACCCAAGTCAAAATCATTTTGTGAAAATATTTCCTGATATTTAGAGAATAACTCCTGAGCTTGGTCTTTCTTGGAGTTGATCAGGTTGTTTAAATCAGCCATAGGGACAACATTATTTATGCAGAATTGGCCCTTATCAGGGAGCCCCAATTTGACAAAAGTTCTGAACTCATGGGATGAGCGAATTACCGTGGTAGGGAACAGATGCAGAAAAGCGATTGTTTGATGTCACTTAATGGAGATGGGCCAAAATTGCAGGTTTGCACATAAGATATGTATTCTCCGTGGCCCAGAATGATAATACCAGGGGCAATATTTGGTTCAAATTGAGATTTAGACCATGGAATGATATACTTCACCATAAAGTCCTTCTGGGATATTAATTGTTAGTCCCATTGAGACACTTACTTGTTCTTATGATGGTATAGTGATGGTCTTATTTGATAAAGTGGAATGCCATTTGACTCATCAATCTGAGTGGGGAGTAGTTTTATGTTTATCTGAGATTTGGAATACTCAATTGGGATGACTCCATTTTTGTAGGTCAGATTTATGAATAGGCTGGGTTTCTTTTTCTCAACTGCCTTATCACGGTTATAGTAAAGTGGAATAGCATGGCCAAGAATGGTGAGAGTATCATACTTATGATTGGTAACAACTCCATATCTTCTTAAGGAATCAGTCCTGATTAGGATATAATAGTTTATATTTGGCAACACTATGGCTGTTGCTGTTACTTCAATGGAAACAAATCTGAGGGGTAGGTTACTGTAGGCACCCAGTGATTTGGTTGTATGCGTTCCAGCTGTTCCATATTCCTGACAGTGGGCAACATCGGGCGCAATTTTCAGTTTTTTAACCAACTTTGTGCTACTATATTGAGAGGAGCACCACTATCAACGATTTCTCAAACTCGCACCTTGTTTACCACTATGTCCACATAAGTACATTCAGAGTAGTTTTAAGAGGTATTTATTGTATGAATGCTGTGATTGCTGCCCAATTGCAGGTTTGATTTCAGGCTTGAGCAAATATCTGGGAAGTTATATGCAAAGGTCTTCTTGGGAATGGCTACTTGAACGTAGTTAAGCTTAGATAGGTCAGTTGAACATCTGGGTTGGAGGTCTAAACCCTGATCAATAATCTGCTTTGCGTAGGGTTTTGATACTTCAGCTTGGGCTTCTTTGGTAATTTTCAAGGGTTTAATTGCTTTTGCTATGGCCCGAGTAGTGACCATCATGACATCTATAGCCACGATATGTTGGAGGTTATCTTTAGTAACATCTTCGGCCCTAAAGAACTCATCAGGGTCAGGTGGAATGGTTTGAAAATCGGTGGAGTTAAAGCATTCCGGCTCTACTCCACCTGCTCTTTTCCCGCCTCATTGTCACTGTTGATTTCTAGAGAAAAGTTGACCTCATGCATTTTGTTGGACTGTCTGAAGAATTGTCTAGCAAAATGCCCTTGTTGACCACAATTGTTGCAAGTAATTGGCCCTTTTTGCTGATTTTGTTCAAATTTTTGGTTTATATTTTGGAAATTTTTCCCCTGGTTGGACATCATGTTGCTTTTTGGGCCTGAAAATCGAGATTTTTTCTGATCTTTGGCCCGATTTTGAGTATTGAAATTACAAAAACAGCTTCTCAAATAGTTGTTAAGCTCTTAAATTTCCAAGCTTCCATTGAATGCAGGAAGCATGACATTGTGCAGTTCATAGAAGGGCATAATCGCGTGCTCCATTGCAATCTTGGCATCAAACTTATCTATTGCATTACACTCACGCAGAACTTGTGCCTCATGGAAGAATCTATCTGCAAATTCCTTAATAGTCTCATTCTGTTTAAATTTGATAATAAGAAGCTCTGTCATCGGGTTTTTAGTTTCTTAGGCCCTCCAAACTGTTTTGTTATTGCAATTTTGGCATCCATATAGGACCAATCGTCGCCCAAATAGGGCATAACAAGGTCACAGCTATGGTCATTGAGTGAGTTAATCAGTGCCAATCATTTTGCATGGTATGATGCTCCTCTCATTGCTTTTTCAAATAACTTGAGAAAAGGGTGAACATCTCCATCCTTATTGAACTTTGTTAAATTCAGTGGTTAAAAGTCATCTCGCCCTATTTTAGGCATAGGGGTTGTACTTCTTCTGGAATGCCTTGGTGTATCATCGCCCATAATTGGCCCTCTTTCCTGTTGGGAAGTATCTGGAGTTGGGATTGATGCTAGGACTTTAGGCATAGAACTGATGTTTGAAATATCAGTTTCTATATTGGTGTCAACTTATAGTGATTTGATTTCATGATATTGCTCCAAACTACTGGATTCCGACGCCTGAATTTGGCCCTTAATTATTTTTCCAGGTTGTTTTTTGGCCGAATAAGTGGATCTTTTTCCTATTTCTTTTTTGTCAAAGTTGGGCGAGCACTGGCAGCCTTGCTTTTTGAGGGATTCGAATTGTTTTTTAAGGTTTACATACTCCTCTTTGAATAAGGCTTGATTGGTTGTTATGCTTTTTATATCTTTGTCCATAATTTCTCCTCGGGAATTTGCAGTTGATAGCTGCATTCTGAGTTCAATATTTTCCTGAGTAACTTCAGTATCTATGGCCTGCAATCTCAACACCAAAGTTCAAAGTTTAGAAATTTCTCTTTGATCTGGGCATCCTATTCATCCTATTTGGACAGCTGACTTTGCTGCAAGATCCTCAAAGATTTTGTTGATAGTATCTAGCTTGCCCAAACATACTCTTCAAAGTCATCAACTTTTGCATTTAGCTTCATGTGATTTCTTTGGCTCAAAGTGACATTTATGGTAAGTCGTTCTGATTGAGACAATAGGTAATCCAAATGGCTTTCCAGTTTCCAACAGCGGTTATTCATTGTTTGTACGCATTCTTTTGATAGCTAATAATGGGCCAAAACTTCTGCGGCTATCTTTGGAACTCCTTCATTCAGAAGCTCCTTGAGGGTGTTTAATCTCTCATGAGCTTCATTGGCAAGTCCCGTATTATCAACAATTGCCTTTCAGACTTCAGTAAAACTGGAATTTAGCTTGTCCAATAGGGATTTTGGAAATATTGTTCCTCCCCTTGCACACAGTAAATTTCCATGATTTCCAGATTTTGTCTAGCAATTATTTGCTGGGTTGCTAATTGAGGGTTGAACAAAATTAACCAGGAATTTGTTAGTTACTTGACTGTCTGTGAGACGTCTGGAAAGAGATGCTATGGTTGTATCTCAGTACTTAATATATATCTCCATCTTGAATGCCTGATCCTTAAGGTAGTAGAACAGGCTGAAGGAGGGATTAATTTGTGAAGTACCAATCCTAAAACCCTGATATAGGGTTTCCAGAATAGATTTTACGCTTGAAGATGTAAGATCAATTGGGCTGGTTGTATCTTTATACTCTCCCCACTGTGATAAGATCCAGGGAGTAGGAGGTACCTGCTTCAGAGACTTGGCAGCTGGTGTTAAAATAATCAGAGATCTCTTTGTCACTGATATCCATTTCGTTGTTAATATCACGTCTGTCCAATTCTGCCAGGAATTGGTTATGGGAATCCATTTTGGAGAATGTAACCGGTTTTGAGTGAGCACCAGTTGTCAAAATCTGATGATTGCTCGTTTGTGTATTATTATCCTGCATATCTATTTGGGCTGAAGTTCCGATAATTGATCCTTGATAGTGCCTTTAGTTTATGGTATTTGGACCATTTAAAAACTCACTAGGCCTATTAAATTCGCCTCGACTCTTCCAGCCAATTTTGGGCGTAATTTTCCCTTAATGTTTGGGAACTTCTTCTGAGGCAGGTAGATATACAATGCTGTGGATTAGGCGCATCCAGCTTGTTGACACTTTCTCCAAAGAAAGGATTCAATGAGAAAACCAGGAAAGAGATGAAATAAATAAAACTTTTATTATAAGCTATTTATTAGATAATGGTCATTGGGTCAGGTGCTGGTATTTATACCTCTAGGGCATCTCCTGACCACATTTGAGCACGAAATTTTAACAAATACTTTACCACCTCAGTTCAGCCCTTGGACTGATACTACTGAAACCTTTTCTTAGGTTTGTTGGTGGCAGAATACTCTTAAAATCAGGAGGATTCAGGTACAATCTTGTGATAAAAGCATGCAAAATTGACCTAAGATCTTCTGGATTTCAGTTTCGCCATACTGATGACAAAATAAACCTTCTGTGAAATTTTGGCATCAATTGAAGTAAATGATGCACCCCTAATTGGGACGTTGGCAAGCCTTCTCCTTGATAGCACTAGGTAATCCCTTTTGGGCAGTCCATGCAAGTGCTAGTGTGCTGATTACGTGGATCAACATACAAATTTTGCCCTAGGGCAAAAAAATGATTACGTTTTTTTGTTCATTAGATAATCCATGGGATTTTTAGATGTTAACTTTGGGTCAATCCCTAACACTTTTGTATACAGGTAAATTGATAGTGTTTCTAATAATTGGGACCAATTGCCGAGATTTGATGCATATGAAATTGGCCATAATATGGGAGCATAATCAGGCTAATTGCTTTGATAAAACACTTGATTGAATTGACATTGAGAATTTCAGCCCAAATTGTATGATTGCAATAGGCTTTGAGGCGATAATATAGGTGTTAGCTCAAATGTTGAAAGGGTAATCTGCTCAGTCTGATGGTAGTCAAAAGGTTATTTTTGAGTCAACAACCAGAATCTGACAATAATATCTGGTTGAACAGAGGATTTTGGGAATATTAGTGTAACACCGCTGATCTTCTTATATACCTCATCATTTTTCCAGAGGCTATTAGCCCTGTCCCATATAATTCCCAAATGACTTTAGGTGGTTTATTAGTGTACTTTCCTCTGATCATTTTTTCATTCACTAAATAGCACAGGCTGCCATTATGGTGACAATTAGTAGCTGTAATAAACAGTTGGCGTTCTGGTTCTTCTCACTAATAAAGTGAATCACTTCAAAATTATATGCTTGGAGCTTGAGAGCCCACCATGTGAGGCGTCCCTCCGCTCTCAGAGATTCTGTAACCAGAGCAAAGAAGCGTGGTCAGTCACAATCATAAACTTCACTCCATTGATGTACACCTTAACGTTTTATAAATGTATCTCACAGCTAAGATCTCCTGCTCAAACACGGTGTAATTTCACTCATTACAGTTCAATTTTCAGCTTCAATAAGTGATAGGGCTCCACTTCTTTGTAGACCAACTGAGATAATGCTGCCCCAATGCTGTAAAGGAAGGCAATTATATGGACAATGAACTCCTTTCTAAAGTTCAGGTATTGCAACACTGGTGGTCTATCAACGCCATCCAAAGATTGTTAAAGGAGCTCTGACAACGTTCCATACATATGATCATAGATTCCTTTTTCAGAAGCTCATGTATTGGGGACCCAATATAGCCAAAACTTTAAATAAAGCATCAATAGTACCCAATTATGCACAGAACCACCTGAATATCTGACTACCACTTGGGCAGACCATATTTTTGATGTCTTCTACCTTAGCTGGTTGTGGCTTGAGGTCCGGAATCTACCGCAAACCCAAGATACTATAGTTGTTCTTTAAAAAAGTGGCATTATTGAGGCTTAATCTTTATGTTGGCCTCTGCAATCTAACAGAATGCCTCCTCCAAATGGTCCAGATGGTATGAAAACGTCCGTGAGAAGACTGGTAACATTTTTAGGTTTTCTGATTATTCTCAGTTAATAACCCCTATAAATGCATTAACTGCACAGATTTGTTGTGTAATTCTCCGCATAATTGATAGTGAAATATAATCGTTGGTAATAGTATGGAGACTATTATCCATAGTTGAATTATATTACTAAAATTTGGCCCAGCGCTTGGATAGTATTTACCAAGAATTACTTATGATGTCCTGAATAGGGATTCAATCCCTTGTACTGCCTAACTCAATCCATGCTCAGATCCCTATTTATGGTTCCTCTTTGTGTACACACTGTCAGCAGCAATCCCTGATTCAATTCAGCTTCTCTTCTCTGGATCTCTGCTCAGATCCTTACTATTTATCCTAAAGAGTCTCCCAATTAGAGCACACAGCAATATCTCCACGAGAAAGAATAGAACTCAAAAATAAATTCTGATAAAGTATATTAATATAATACTTTGTTAAAAGTGGTCTTTTTATTAGTAATTTTTTAGTGAATTTATAGTGGGAATTCTTTGCCCAACCCTCAGTTGGCACCTCCTCAATGAAACTGCAGCCATTGCCATTGAATTACCCATCCTTATCTCAGCAGCGATGGTCTTCCCCATCTTGGCTAGTATTCTGTCATTGGACATCCTCAAGACCTAAAAACGGAAAGAGTCAGAAAACGTGTCCCTAATGTTTTCCTCTCAATCCCAGAAAAACAAACATATATGGCAAGAGACCTTCTTGGGTAATGGGACATGTTACCCATTAAGGCAGGTCGCAAACCAACTGATAAATTTACTAGTTGCAGGCGGCATTATTAAACTTGAAACTTGATCCTTAAATCCACAATAAGTTGGTGATGAAACATGGCCATTTCCAATTGGTACATATGATGGTTGATCAACTATCAGATGCCCCTATTTCATTGGCAACTCTGCCCAACAAGATCTTAAGTATTCATTCAGTTTGTTCCCTGATGGATACAACCCAGGCGAATAACTTAAAAATCTCCCAAACATTGTTACCCCTAAATCAGGGTCAACTGATATTAATTCACTTTGCATAAGGGAATTATCCACTAGAAATCCCTAGTAATCTAGTCAGCTGGGAATACGGGCAAAAATCCCAACATATCCCCCTTTTGCCTAGATTTCCTGAGAGAAAAGGATCAGGACAGGAGAGAACCAATTTAGAATCTCAGTTAAATACTTCATTTTTTCAAGTGGAGTACAATCAATCAGTACTTAACGTTGCTCAGGACGACCTTCAGCAAGAAGCTCTCTTCCTCTTTCTCCTTGCTACTGCCTACTCAGAGTGCATTCCCCACGACCTTCTGTCATGCCGGGTTGATTGATCAATCATGACAATATTAATCCTGGGATTCAGTTTTCCCCTTGTCAAGGCATATGACACACTGTCATATTCAGTAATCTTGATCTGGCATCCTCAATTTCCTGATTTTATCCTCATCCTTGACAGAAGATTTTTACCATCAATGTTTGTTTTGCAGCACAATTAAGAATGCTCATTTATGTTTGTCCTTGTTATTTTCTCATAATAACTCTTGGCTCATATCATTCTTAATTCTTCTCTGGAGAGCTTATACAATTAATTTTGAGATTAATTTCTCTAAAATTAGAGCTTAATTGATTTCAGAGTGCATAATGTCAACTATCATATGTCTGACATACCCCTCTCTTCCAGCTCATATGTCAAATTCTGAGTCTCAGTACCAACAGCTGCTCAATAGCTTGTCTGATAAAGACCTTCGGCTTTTCCAGCTGATAAGTCAATATGCGCACTGAACCCTTTTCTTATGGTCCTTCTAGGACTAGTACTCCTAGTCAAGTACCAGTAGCCAGTCCTTCTGTGGAATTACTGGAAATGGTAACCAAACCTGATGAAACAAGGTACGCGATTGTCATAAATGACTCACAACCAATCCTTCCTCTGCTGTTGACGCCTGAGTTAGATTTAAAACTCTCCTGTAAATTGTCTCCCTTCACAGATACTCCTAACATCATCATCAAACCTCCTGAAGCAATGCCCTTCACTCTTGATCGTTCATTCCTCACTGGATCAGACTTGCTTCCAGACTTCCTCTTGCAACTTGGTCAATATTATAAGCCAGATGTCATGGCCACAGAACTAGTCATTGGCACTAGCATACATTTTAAACTCCCCTATGAAGATTTAAGGGCCCAAGTCACTGAGGCTTTGTCCATAGCTCTAAACTCTTCTGATATTGAAACATCCTATATTAAGATGTTGCAGCCTATGCTCTTCACTTTACTGGCCAAGTTCTTTGAAGTTGGGCTACAAAGCTTCCAGCCTCTCTCATATTTCATTGCTCATTCTGCTTCATCTTCTGAAAAACTTGTAGTCATCACTTTTATGATGCCATTCGCTTCTTGCATGATTATCTCATTTCTGGCATGTCCCATCGGTATCTTCCACTCATGGCTTTGATAGGGGGCATGATTTGGCAACCCCCACCTAATATCTTTTGCTCAATGCCAGCCCATATATCCAGTGTTCTTGAAGAAGCTTGTTGGTAAGTGCTCAAGACTAATCTTCCAGCTCCATTGTCATATTGGGATTACTTGGGGTTATTTTCCAACTGCTTCTTCTTATACTGTTGCTTCCCTCCCCACTCTGGGGTATTGCATTTGGCATCTTCTGACATTTCAATCTCTCTTCCCCTAGTCACTTTCTCACATGGATCTTCATCTGCTCAACGAACTTGATTTCGAGTAGGTCTAGCCCTTGCAAGCATCCAACCTCATATAGATTTTGCTAAGTTATTTACTCCTACTGCGATCCATCCTCCCTCCCCCAAGTGGTGACATAGGCGGAATCATCCCCAAATTGAGGATAACCAATAAAAAGTAAAAACTATAAGAATATATCATTTTTTATGCGTTTTTAATAATCTTCTTTTTCCATATTTTAATCAATATATTATTTCTTCTTTTTTCCATGGGACTTGACCTTTTTTTGTTCAGCGACCATCTTTTTTATTTTAATCCCCCAAACTGGATCCTAGATATTCTTAGAACTACCAGTTTTCTATGGTTCAGAGATCTTACTTTTTTTAAGACTAACTCATCTAGTTTGATTCAGCGGTCCTTTTTGAATTTAACCAGATCAGTATGACATAATCAACTTAATGGTTCAGTGGTCCTTTAGGAACACTTTTTTTATTTGATATTGCTTTGATACTTAGCATGGACTTAATTTACTATCCTTCCATCTAAGAGCTTCTTGATGGAGTAGGCATCCATCGCCATTTTAGTGATTTTATTGGACGGTCCCAACCACAACACATCCAATCTTTTTCTTCTCCCAAAACCATACATATCACAATATAGCAACTCTTTCACCTATTCAGTATTCTGATAAGGCTGGTCAGTTCTTATCATCTGTCATTTTCACTCGAATCCTTTTCTTCAAGTTCACATCAAATGCTTACAATTACATTTTAATCAGGATATTCATCAATCAGTTCCGGTACTTCTTGCCACTCATCCCTGATGTTGGTTCCACCAATGAATATAGAATAGGTAGTAATGCGGCCTTCCTCCCATATAGCAACTCAAATGGCATTTTTTCTATCACCATATGATGTCTGATTTTGTAGGCAAATGTCACAAAACTCAGGTATGTTCCACACACGGAAGTTCTTCCTGTGACCAGCTTCCTCAGCGTGGTGACCAGCGTCCCATTAACTTGTTCCACAAGTCCGTTAATCTTCAGCTGGTAAGGTATAGACATGAATCCTTAGATCCCCATTATCTCATCTAATTGTGGGATCACATGAGATATGAAATTTGTCCCGTTGTAGCTCAGCAGGACCTGCGGGCATCCATGTTAGTATACTACTTGATCCAGGATGAACTTTACAGTACTGGTAGCCTCTACTTTTGCCAGGGCCTTTGTGTCAACCCATCTTGTCAGATGATCGATCATAACTATTATATACTTGACTCCCCCTTTGCTCATTGTCAGTGATCCCATCACATTGATAGACACCATATGTCAAGAAAATCCAGGGCGGACAAGTCAAGATCCAGTTGTATTCTTATGTGGCTTGTGCAACGGGCACTTCACACAGCAAGCCATATAGTCTGTGACATCATAGTTTATTGACTCACAGTAGTACTGGCAAATATGGTCAGTCGTTTTTCTCAGGACTCCATGCCTGACAATCTTATGCATGGCTGGAACAATTGCCAATTTCTGGAAAGCTTTGGGAATAGTAACTGCTTCCCATTGATCATCTTGAAAACATGTCCATCCATGGTCTCAGTGTTTTCCATCACTTTTCAAAGTGCACCTTGGATTTATTGGGGCTCATTCCCAATTTCTCCAGTGACCATTCTCTGGAAAAGGCTCATCCACCTGCTGATGTACTATGTGGATCATTAGTAACCGTGATAAGCCATCCTCATTCTGATGAGAAGCCCCCGCTTGGTGGACAATCTCATAATAGTAAGCCTGTAACTTCAGTGCCCATCAGGCTAGTCATCCTTATGGTTCTCGCAAATAGTGAAGCCAATGCAATGAGGAGTGGTCTGTCACCACTTTGAAGTGTGTTACAGGGATGTACACCTGAAACTGTTTACAGGTGTAAATGACCGCAATGCATTCACACTCAGTTATGGTGTAGTTCCTCTAAGCAGCTGAGAGTGTCCAGATCACATACACCACAGGATTATCGTCCCCAAGTTCATCTACTTGGCTCAATATGCTGCTGATCGCTGTCAATGAAGCATCAATTTGTATAAGAAATTCTCAATCGAAATTAGGTTATTTCAAAATTGGAGAATCTATCAAGTATTGACATAACTCATCAAAGGATTTCTGTGCTTCTTCATATCAAACGAATCCTTTCTTTGGATCCTTCAACAGATGGAATAGGGGCTCAGTGATTATAGAAATTCTGAATAAATCTTCTATAGTATTTGACCATTCTAAGGAATACTTGGATATCTCAGACATTCTTTAGCACAGCCATTCACTATATGGCTTTGATCTTCTAGGATTGCGGCTGCAGCTCACTAGAGCTGATAATAGATCCCAGGTATTTCAACTATTTATTGAAGAAGTGACACTTCCTTGGCTCAATCTTCAGATTGGCCACAGATAGTCTCTGAACAATTCTTATAAGTGGTGAAAATGGTCAGTAAAGGTCCTACTAAACACATTTATATCATCCTAATAAACTAGGACGCATGACATCTTCATGTCATTTAAAATGGCGTCCATGGCCCACTGGAACGTCGCAGGCGCATTTCACTGACCCTGGGGCATCCTTGTCAGTTGATATAGCCTCTGCACGGTGATAATCGCGCATTTTTCTTGGTCTTCTCTTACAAAATCAATTTGGTAATATCCCAATATAGATCCATCATGGAAAAATATTTCAATTCTCCCAATTGGTCTAACGCATCATTAATTTTAGGCAGTGGATATTTTTCATTCTTCATAATCTTGTTCAGCTTTTGATAATTGACCACAAACTGATTAGAGCCATCCTTCTTCACATTAAGAAGTGGACTCACCCAGGGACTCAACAATGGAACTAGAAGCCCATGCTTCACTAGTTTGCTGATTTCTTCCTCCACTACCACTACAGCTGCCTTTGATTTCAAATCAGCCTCATTCTGATCGGCGAATTTTCCCCAGTATCATCCTTGTGGATCACATCTCTCACATATCCCAAATCATGGTCATCCCAGGCAAATACTTCCCAATATTTTTTTAACAATTCAAGCACCTCTTGCTGTCCTTCCATCAGATCAGCGAGTTGCTCTTGATCAACTGATATATTGATACTTTTGGTTACCCCAGCTGGTAATCCCTTTTCATTGAGGGTCCCAAAATCGTGAAATTTCCTCAGTTCAGCCATTTAGGATTTCTCATCGCTTCCTAGGTCCAAAAATCATGGACCAATAAGATCGTTTTTAATATTTTATATATTTTTTATATTTTTCTTTTGCAATGGGACTTTTAAACTACGATTAGGTTCAGAGGTCCTTCTTTTCCCCTTTGTCTAAAATGGTTACTATGTATACTCTGACATACCAGTTTTCATGGTTCAAAATCTTATCCTCTTAAGATTTAACCATCTATTTGGTTCTGTGGTCCTCTTTTAGGATTGACCAAAATCTCAGTACATAACCATTTAATGGTCCAGAGGTCCTCTGTGAACATTGCAACTATTTTCTCTTAGGTCCAATACTTCCAATTTTTTAGTATTGAACTTCTTCACTATATGACCAGGTGCACTGTTTCTTCATATATAGGCAACAATTGCCAACTTTGGCATTAATCTTGATGTTTTTCATTCATTAGGCCTTCAATCCTGACTCGTCATTCGTCCAACAGTCCTAATTCATTTCATATTTTGGCAACTGATGCTTGGATCTTCTTATCTCTCACAATAATAAATTCCTCATTAATCAATAGTTCCGTTTGATTGTTCAGATCGTTTTTTAAAAACGATTTTTGGCATTCATGGCCATCCAAAACGTTGGAAGTAAATCCACTGGTGGATCTGCAATCGATTCCTTAATCACACAGATTGATCTAGCCTCATTAGCTTCATTCATTGTTTCATCTATAACCTCAATCCTTGGGACTATTTCAAGTGGACCCAATTTCAACCTGAGTTGGCCCTGCTGATCTTCTTCATCTCAGGTAGATGTTGGGTGGAACAGGTTTTCTTGCAGCACTAGACTGTTCCATATCTAGGCTGCAAGTCTTTCCCAAAACTTAAGTATCCTCAATTCGCTTCACTAGAAGCTCCACTTCTGAGCTGGGTGAACGCAATTGAACGTGATCCACTTCACGTTCTGTCTTCATTAATGTTACTTACCTTAGTAACTTATTGACAGAATTGGAAACATCTTCATATGACATCACATCATAGTATCTTACTCAATTGACCCCTGTAGTGAGCACCAATTGTTAAAAATTTATAGGTTTTCTGATTATTATGGCTAATAACCCCTATAAGTGTATTAACTGCACAGGTTTGTTGTTGTGCAATTATATGCTTTGTTTGATAGTAAAGTATAATCGCTGATAATAGTATGGAGACTATTATCTATAGTTAAATAGAAATACTAGAAATTTGATCAACCCTTGACTAGTATTTCCCCTCAAAATACTTATGATGTCCTGAAAGGTGTTCATTCCCTTGTATTGCCTAACTCAGATTCGTGCTCAGATCCCTATTTACGGTTTCTCTTTGTGGACACACTGTTGGCAGCAATCCCCAATTTGATTTAGCTTCTCTTCTCTGGATCCCCGCTCAAATATTTACACTTTATCCTAAAGAGTCTCCAATTAAATCACACAGCAATAATCTCCACAAGAAAGAATAGAACTCAAAAAAATTCTGACAAAGTATATTGAGATAATACTCTGGTAAAGTGGTATTTTTTATTAGTGATTTCTTTAGGGAATTTATAGTAAGAATTTGGCGCCCAACCCTCAGTTGGCACCTCCTCAATGAAACAGCAGCTGTTGCCATAGAACTACCCATCCTTATATCAGCAGTGATAGTCTTCCCCATCTTGTCTAGGATTTTATCATTGGACTTCCTTGAGTTCCAAATGGAAAGAGTCAGAAAACGTGTCCCTAATGTTTTTCTCTCAATCCAAGAAAACCAACTTTATTTGGAAAGTGACCTGATTAGATAATGGAACTTGTTACCCATTAAGGCAGGTCGCAAACCAACTGATCAATTCGCTAGTTGCAGGCGGCATTACTCATCTTGAAACTTGATTCTTAAATTCCCAATCAGTTGGTGATGAAACCTGACCATTTTTTAATTGGTACACCTGATAGTTGTTTAACTATCAGATGACCCTAGTTCATTAACAGCTCCACCCACAAGATCTTAAGCATTCATCCAGATTAATCTTTGATGGATCTAACCCAGGTAAATAACCTAAGATTCACAAAACATTGCTATCCCAAAATCAGAGTCAACTGATATCCAATTCATTTCACTTTAGGGAATTTTCCTAGCGATCCGTGATAATCTAGTCATCTGGGAATATGGACAAAATCCCAACAAAGCGTTAATATCAATGAGGCACACAAGGATTCATGACAGCTTAAGATCTCCCAGAATAGTATCCATGGCTATTGAAATGTAGCCAGAGCATAACATAGCCCCTGCAGCATATGAGTGGGCTGAAAAAAACCTTTGGAACTGATCATAGCATACTTCCCTTGTTCTTCCATAGGCAAAATTTTTTCCAATAACTCAATATTAGTCCCATAGCCAAAAATAGCAAGCGTCGCCTAAATGAACTAGAGCATCATTGATTTAAGGTAGGTGGTATAAATCCTTCTTGTTAATGCTGTTCAATTTTCAGTAGTTAATTACTGTTCAATTATTGCCTTCCTTTTTTATGATTAACACGGGCAAAGCCCAAGGACTTATCAAAGGCTCCAGCATACTCTGCTCCAACAGCTTCTATATTGTCAGAAATTACCTCCTCTTCAGATCACAAGTGACAGATAAGCTGGGATAAATATAAAGGTGGTCCCTCTAAACACTTAAAGAAAAATGCCATGAGTGCATCACAAATTATGGCTTGTTGAAAAGATTTCCTGGTACTTTTTATAAAGACTCAAGACCCTGTCCTTCTGAATCTTAACAGCCCCGCTAAAGTTCTCTCAGGGAACCTTTATCATCATGCTGGCCAGATATACTGCGTGAAAACCAAACTCATCCATCAAACAAAATCCATGGACCTACAAGACCTTATCAACAGAAGTCAGATGCAAGTATGCCATTACCTTGTTTTGGTGAACCTTCAGCATACTTTTCTGAAGGTTATATAACAACATTTTGACCTCCACAATTCCAGCTAATACAATGCCTGGGGGCCACATGGGACCTGAGGCGAGATTGCTGATGGGGGCCCAAGACCTTTCCATAAAGCCATTTTTATCTCAAATTCAAGCTCAGTCCACATGATAGCTTTAGGGCCAGAAAGAATTGTTACAGCATCCTCAGATTGGAGTGGTAACACTGATACCCATATAATTAGTGAGGGAGAACCTTATTTTATTTCTCAAGCGCTGGTAGATGATGGGGATTATGCCATCACTGTATGTTGGAATAAATTGTTCAGCGTTGGCGGAATCCTTTAGCACCCCGCTCAAGGTAAAGTAAAGTAGGATCTGCTGACCCAAGATCTCAAACGTCTCCTCCGCCATATCACTACCTCATTAAAGTGGCACATGAAGGACGCTCTTATCAGAATATAGTAATTGTGATTCAGCAACACAATAGCTGGCGTAGAATAGGCGATCAGTCTAAACTGCTCAGGCAGCGCACTATATGCTCTTCTGAGACGGTGCATTCTTACCAAGTGGTCCGATATACCATCTGGCTCTACGTCAGGTTTCAATGGTAACTTAGCTACAAACCTGTTTGATACTAAGTTAACTGAGGCGCCAGTTTCTATGATCATAAAGACTTTATTTTTGCCACTATATATACCACAATACGTACATTTAAAATAAGAAGCACTTTGACTGTTTAATATGTGAACATCCAAGTAATCACTTTTCTCAAGTAGCTGCATGATACACACTCCAACCTTAAGTTATTTCATAATAACTGCATCTACTGAGATGGGGGCTTTCACCCTTTCAGTGAAAGTGTAACTGAGGAGTGTCAGGGTTTTTAAGGTGAAGCTTGTTCCAATATTTGACAGGCATAGGGTTTTAGATTCTTCTGGTGGCTCTCCTCTACTGGCCTCTTTGGCTTTTCATGGGTCAGTACATGTAATTAATCAGCAGGTTGCTGATATAGCATTACATGAGTGGTGTTGTGGGCCTTGGCAAAAAACAACACGTTAGAATCAGGTGGTACAGTTACAGTTGAAACAGCAACAGTAGAGGGTCCCATCTTCACTCCGCTTGATCTTTTCCCTGATCATATTGGTTCATCCATACAACATGGACTTGGTGCTTAGAAGGGCAGTTTAATGCATATGTACGAGATGACTGCAGACATAACAGGTTACTCCAAAGAATTCTCGTCCCTGAACATCACAAAAAGGTTTAGGCCAAGGGTTGGTCAAAGGATTTGTTAACTTTTGGGGGATTTTCTTAATTTTGCCAAATGAGTTGCACAGGGTAAAACCCACTGAGCAATGGGCAAGCAATATGGGGATTGCTAGCCTTTGAAACTAATAGTAATGAAGACTTTTATAAGGATATATTGCCCCGATGATAACACTTTATTTTAATAATAATAAACTTAACGGCTGCTCCATTACTCTTCTCTATTTACCTTCTTTTCTTTATAAAAACCTCCCTCTTCTCACTCTCATGCTCAACTCTTAATCCTCAGTAATCCTCAGCAGATTCAACATGATCCGCTTAGCAATTCCCTATTTGATAAGATCTAAGAGTTTCATTTGAACGTTGAGCTTGGTGGAATTCCCTCAATTCACTGAACCATAATTGCTTTGATTAATTAACCTTGCATCGACATAATCTATTGCTCAATCTTAAGACTTGCTTCAAATCTAAATTACAATCTGCCAGAACTATAGCTTATTGTCCAGTCATATTGGAATTTTGACAGGATTATATATTGGTTGAGGATATGGCGAAAAATTATAGGATGGCTGGTGATTGTTCAGCAGATTAAAAGTCAACCAGGGTGGTCCACTCAAAGAGGGAGGGCCATAAGCTGCCATTGATAGATTCTGTTCCAGGTTAAGTTTGAACCTTGCCACTAGTTGAGTTAGGTAATTAACAATTTTGAGCAAAGGGACATTCCCTTGAAAGACTGGGTCCATCACATTAGAGAGCTCATGCTGTGGTTTTACCGCCAAAGTTATTGCAATACCAATGTTGGCCTCAGATAACGTTCCTACACCCTCCTAGGACATGCGCTTCTGAAGTGAATTGATCAGCAAACTTCGTCAGGGTCTTGTTCCACTAAAATAAAATTGTCATAAAATAAGCCTTCTGATGATCCATTTTTTCTATGCCTCCAAACAAGTTCAACACAATATCCTTGACTTCTTAATAGGTGACTGAGCTATCCTTCAGGTAACATGTAACTTGATCGGCACTCTCAACATCTAAGGTAGAGATCAGTAGTTTATCTTATAGCGATCTGAAGCTCCCTTCACAGAAAAGTTCAAAACGCTTAAAGAACCCATGCATGTTTCTGTCCTGATTGAACAGAGAAACTTGTCAATTCAAAAATCCTCAATTGTGTTTGAGGCTACAAGTTCTTGAGATGAACTGAGGAACTGCTCATGGAGCATAATTTAAATTACAGTAAATGGAGGACATGGAAGAGATAGCGGAACTCAGCTTGTCCGCAGGATGGGGACAGTATGTGCCTCATTAGCTGTTAAAGCTGAATACACACGGGGAAGTATTTTTAGTGAGGCATAATCATCTCCCAGAGCTTTTGCTATGTGCAAAGTGACTCACACTACTTGTTTGGTCAGAAATTTTTCTTCTGTATTCTCCTCAGCTTCATACCTATCATAGTGCCACTGTCTTCCACTGACGTCCCTTTTTTGTTCTTCAGCTTTGTAAAAAGGGGACTTTGAAGATAGGTAGTAGCCTTTTGTTTTGCTTGCGCAGTGCAGCCAATCAATAAAGTCATGAAGAAGGTTTGCTTTTTTGTTTGTTCTGCCAGATGAGGGTATGTTTTTGACTAAATACTTCCTTAATTTGATACATCACAATTTTTCATTCATGGAGGTGCTTGTCTTGGGTTTAGCATAAGTATCATAAACTATTTTAATCTCAGCATATTGAACCAACTCAATAAGCTGGGATGGTTTTCTGTCAGTGCTAACTGGATTTTCCATGGCTCATATAGCTGTAATTTTATTAAATCAGTGGGCCCTCTGTAGTGAGCATCACTGTTGTACAATTTGGCAGGAATGAGATATAATATGTCAAAGGGTTGCCTAGAAGCGAACTCTCAAGATGCAATTGAAAGGTGATATGGAGATCACTGTTCCTTTAACTAGTATAATAAAATAAAAAATGAAGCGGAAATCCTCAACAACAAACTTTATTACTAATGGCAGAGTCCACTACTGTTCTAACCTCAAGATTTCACACCATAGAAACCGCTACATGTAACCAACTAAAGCCTCCCTCCTCCATTTTTTGTTTCCCCCTTTCTTACTCATATCTTTGGCCACTTTTTGGCCCATTCACTTAGCTACTCAGCTTCTCTGATTCCTTAGTACTCTCCTTATCACTGGATGTTCTGGCGGAATTCTCATATTATTCTGAGGTTTGATCACTTATTGTTGATCCATATTAAATCATATTAAATTATTGAATACTCTAAACTCAATTTGGAAGATAAACGATGTTCCTATATCAATAATTTAGGTTATCGTCCATTCATATTAAATTTCCCAATAATTACCACCAATTCAAAGGAAATAAACTCACTCCAGTATATACTGAACCTCTTTACTGACGTTCCAATTAGGTGACCTAGTCTTTTTTATCACCATTGACCTGGAGGCAACAGAACAAGCTCAACATTCTTTGGTTAGGACCCAATTATGGTATACATAAGATGAATTCCTAGTACTAAATCATCAATGTCACCTAAAGGACACTGGTCAACTGAGTTCATGGCCAATTCCTGCAGCCCTATGTTCTCCTCAAACAGGGTCTTAAGGGGGCGTTGTCAGGATCCAAGACAGTATATAACTAAGATCAATGGTATTTAATTGGCTTCAATAAGTTAACTCTCACGCCCTTTCAATCGGAACCTGTCACTGAAGGCACCAATGGGAAAGATGATCAAGGAGAAACACGCACATGTGAATCAATGGAGATGCTTTCTGATTAAACACCTTCCCTTCCAAAATCACAAAAAGGCGCAACTCTAATCAGTGCAGTAATGAGGACATCATTGATTAAGGACAAATGAAGGCGTCAATTGAGCAAATTAATCCAGAAGGACTTGGAAGTTCTTTATCATATGAAACCATGGAGGTATTCTTGGCATTGATCCCCACTTGGCATATAATATTGAATCATTCTAACTCAATAAAGTCTGTTTACCACATCCTTTTGTCTTTATTGACTTCACTGATAGTTTTACATCTTTGATCCACATTCTGAACCTAAATTTTAAATTCAAAGAACAGATAAGATGATAGTGGTATTGACAGATAAATGTAAATTTAGATTTTAAGGAGTTGACTTGTTTCTGAGAAAAGCATGACAGGGAAGAGAAGGTAGATAAGTCAATTTCTTAACTGACAGGAAGTCAGAGGCAGGAGATTCTGTAATCAGAATCACTAAAATTACAAAGTGGTTGAGTGGTAGTCTCTAAGACCTGTCCCCATTTTGTTGAAGCAGGTTAGAGGTTTATTCTTTAGTTTTGACAGTAAAACTCTGATATTAAGACAATATAAATAATTTAATTTTATTTTTTATAATAATTTAGTAAAATAATGCAATTTGTTTGTAAATAAACTTAGTGTACAGTCGCAGGCGCCAGATATCATTCTAGATAGGGTCATGCACCCTTAAGATCAAAAATTGATTTCAATTTTTACCTTATGATAAAAAGCTTATGTTCATGATATGTGACTCATGACTGGAGTTGTCTAAAAACTTTCTTAACATTTTATTTATTATTTTAATATCATGATATGAAACTCTTTCACTGTTTTGTCATTTAGCTTATAAAAATGAGATGGTTAACTACTTAAGTAATGGTTAAATTAGTCTAACTAAAACTGTGCATGACAGCAGGCAAATAGCTGATAGATAAATTTAGATTAATTTGATTTAGATTAAAATCAGGTAACTGTAAGTCTAGGGGAAAGTCCCCTCTGCATGGATAGAGGGTAATTTTCTCATTTCCTAACAAAAAAGGTCAGAAGAGGGCAGCTGTACCCTTCATCACTCAGAGTGACCTCGCCCATGTGGTAGACAATCCTTGGGTAACAGCGCCCCCTCTGAAGATTCTTCCCCCAGTCCCCACACTTACCTCCACCAAGTTAGTTCGCTGAATAGAGGAAATCTATGCTGAAATCATTAAAACTGTCATCCCTATGAGCTGGATGGACTCTATAAAGCCAAAGGCGCTGAATACCCAAGATGGAGTTAAAATTTTTAAAAAATATGGGATTTGATCCTGACAGGTGCAAAACTCATAGCCAAAGGGGACAAAGAATGAAATCTCAGTAAAAATCGCCGATGACACTGAGTCATTAAGCAGTATAATTGCTGACCCTAAATTCCTCTTGAAATCATTGGGCCTTATCCCCAATGGGCATGTATCACCATTGGAGATTATTGACATAAATTGAAACCCCCATCACCAAAATTGGGATCATTGCTCAAGAAATTCACTTGGCTTAATAAATGTCCCAGCAACCAAGCATGGGCAGGTTGGTCATCCTGAACCTGTTCTGACCCATTGAGACCACCCCTATGTGGGGTGGCCCTGGGGGATCCCATTGCCCATCAGGCCAAATGCCATTGCGCTAACCACCATAAATGCAGTAAAGCCTCATGCTGGGCGTTTGCATGAGAAATAGTGACAGTTTGCTACTGTTTCTTTTATTTTGGTTCATATTGAAGTCATTATCCCTCTTGAAAATTTGCCAGGTAAGGTTAAAATTCAAGGGCCTTAATCCCTGCTTTGACAAACTACCAAATAGAACACTATTTAATCAGTTGCATCGCACTTAGGAAATTGTTTGTCAATTTTATTTATTTTATCTCATAATAAAAAAAAGAACTATAAACAATTACAGTTTCTAATATGTTCAAATATAATAACTACTCCCAAATATATTTCTACAACCCACGGGACCCATGGCCATGTTTACCTGGTTCATTGCTAGGTTCTTATACATGACATTGAATCATGGGCGCTTAGTGGTGAAATACCTTCCTGGTTTCATAACTTTCATATCAGCAGCAGTGCAACTGGCATTCAGGCTTGGCGTTTGGGTGCTTTGGCACTTAAAATTTCAAGAAGTCTAAAAATAACTTGCTGTCTTCAAGACATTCCTGAAAAAACATCAGCTTTAACCATTTCCGCCCTTCTTGTTGAGATGAGAATAGCAGTGGTCCTTTTATCTCAGCTGCATAAAGTTGTGAAGTTTTTTTACTATGGCCACAATAGCCCAGTACCTCTTGAATTGTCTAAAGCCACCCTCCAAAGTGAAGCTCCATGCTAGGAACCACCGAGTTGGCCTTGGTGCCAAATTCCAACTTTGTACATTGTCCTAATAACTTTCAATAAATGCCACGGCCCTCATGCCCATGCCAGTAATCCTGGCATTCTGACTTATGAAGTGTCTACTCCTGTTGTGAACCTTGTAGTTTCCCCCAATCCTAGTACAACCTCTTACATATCTATGGACTCAACTATAACTGCCAATAAAGAGAATTTTGCCTACTTTTTATTGCCCATGAAAATTAGTTTTGGATTTTACCACGTGTCCTTTGAGGCTTTGGTGGAAATTGGAGTAGCGGGTAATTTTATGAGTGTAGAGCTAGCCTACCAGTTGTAACTTGACCTGGACTTGGGTCCTACGGTGATGGTCGCCTCATTGGCCTTCCAGCCCTCATACCTAGTTTGACGCCCAGTACCTTTCTTTTTTCACTAGTTTAGATTTCACGATCAATTCTACGCAATGCTGAACTTGGTGTTTCTGGTAATCTTAGGGGTGGGTTGGTGGCGTTGACAGCAAGTTAGAATTCACCTGGGGTCCAATATGTTTTCATTTGTTAATGGCCAGTTGAAAGCGAGTTTCCCCTAATGGATACTCTTACAAAAACTTAAGGCTGCAGTTCCATTACTTCCCTTGTTTCCCCTACAGGCCTTTCATCAGATTTTCAAGAGGCATTAATGGGATATCAAAGTATTTTTGATTCTAAGAAGGCGGACCGTCACCTCCCCCCAAACTAAATTAGATTTATGGTTTAGAACATCAGTGCAAGTGGTAAATATCAACTGCCCTTTGTACCCACACACAGTGGAGGAGGAGGCTGCTCTTAATGTATGGTTGGATAACATGCTTAAGAAAGGGTGGTTGTTTAAAGAGACATCCCACAGTTGCTTCTCCTATTATTTTTGCTAAGAAGGCTGATGGTTCCCTATGTCCTTGCATGGATTATGGTCAGCTAGATAATCACAGCTCATGTTCCTAAACTTTTACCACTGAAGCAAACTATCAGTCAAGCGATTGTTAAGTTGCATGTGCTCTAAAAACTTGACCATGTTAATGCCTTTAATAAAATTCAGGCAATGGAAGGTCAGGAAAGGCTTAACGCTATCCAAATGAAGAGGGTATTTTCCAATTTTGAGTAATACCTTCAAATGAAAAATGCTCGGCCACATTTTAAAGATTTATTGATAGTTTACTAGGTAATCTCCTGTTCACTTGTGTGGTAGCTTATATCAAGATATCTTATTACACTTCCTGACTCCCAAATAACATAAAAAAGGTTTGAAAGTAGTTGTGGCGGCCTTACATAAAGCATGCCTAATTGTTAAGTCTTCAAAATGCGATTTTATCAGGAGGAAGTCACATTTTTAGGCAATCCAGTCTTAAAAGAAGAGTAACCCATTCACCATAACAAGTTGGGTGCCATCCGTGAGTGGCCCCCTCCCACATCCCAAAAACAATTAAGAAGCTTCTTGGGCACTATAATTTTCTTAAAAAATTTTCCCTAGCCTTACCCCAGTTAGCCGCCCCACTCCATCCACTTACAGGTAAGAATGTCACCTTTTGTTGGATGCCTAAGTGCCAGCAGGCATTTGAGTCAATTAAAGAGGTGTTTTTGTCTCCCCATATCCTGAAACATGTGGACCTCTTCAAGCCTTATGTTGTAGCCTGCAATACATCATCTGTTGCAGTGGGGCCGTATTGTTTCAGGAGCATGTGGAGTTAGAGCACCCCATTGCCTACTTTTCCGCAAGTTTTCTTCCACAGAGCAGCCTTTGGGCCATCTATGATAAGGAGCTTGCTGCTGTGACATGGTCCTTGACCCACTGGCAGTATCTTCTGCAGGGTGCTCAAAATGAGTTTTCAGTATGAGCAGATCATCAAGCCCTTCTCTATTTCCACAAACCACAAAAGTTTGCACACAGGCAAGCTTGAACCTACAGGTATTTGTATAGCTTTAACTTAAAATATGAGTTTGTGAAAGGAGCGTTGAATGTTCTCCCTGACTTTTTAAGTCATAACCCCGCACATTGCCCCGTAGATTTAGATGAGGTGAATCTTGTTACCATTATCCCTCCCACTCAAATCTTATCCATCATCCCTCACGTAGTCTCATCAGTAGACTTGGCTCTTGATGTGCCTCTTATTTCACGGGTTTTAGCAGTTCAAATGACCTGTCTTGAAGGAGTGGAGCTTTTGGATAAATGTTCTCTTAGCTCATAAGTATTCCATTTATTCCTTGGTGAAGGGTCTTATTCATTTTTAATCGCGGGTATGGGTTCCTCCTCTTGTAAGAGCTGAAGTGTTTCAGGCTCATCACAACCCCCCCAAAGTTGGCCATCTGGGGGAATAAGAAATGTATTGATTTGATTAAGCGTACCTATAATTGGGAAGGCTTGTCTAAGGTTGTAACAGCCTAGATCGCCAATTGTGTTACCTGTGCATGGTCCAAGTCAGATTAATAAGAAAGGAATGGTCTTCTTCACCTAATACAACAGGCTGAGGTCATTGGACATCAGTATCCGTGAATTTTATTGTTGAACTTCCCAGTTCTAACGGGTTTACTGCAGTGATGGTGTGGTTGATTGGTTTACACAATTTGTTTATTTATTCCTTGCTCATCTGCCATTTCTTCAGAAGAAACTGCCCGTCTCTTTGTGCACCATTTGTTTTCTATGTTTGGTCTCCTGAAGGAGATAGACAGTGAAAATGGCCCCAGTTTACAGCACAGTTTTGGAATGAGCTTTTATCATCTTAATTAAATTACATCCTGTTGATCCACAGCTTATCATCCCCAGTCTGATGGAAAAACTGAGTAGGTTAATAAGACCATGAAACAGTACTTTTGCTGCTATGCTTCAGCCATGCAGGATACCTGAGCAAACAAACTTCCTCTCTCTACATTCACTTTTTATAATGGGACGCATGCCTCTATAAGGTTTTCCCCATATGAAGCGACTTTGGGATATAGCCCCAATTTTTTTTGATTGGTCCTTGTCTGAAACCAGAGGTCCCAGCTGCTGCAGATTGTGCAGAGCATATTCAGCCTACCCATTCCTTGGTGCAGAGCATTTCACTAAGACTATCAGTAACTATAAGCATTTTGTGGATTGGAAACAGCTTCCTGCTCATATAATTGTGGTGGGTTCATATGTCATGCTTGATATGCGCCATTTGTGGATGCAGGTACCCTCCTGGAAGTTTGCAAGCAAGCGTATGGGTCCCCACTTGGTGGAGGAGGATTTGGTGAATGGTGCTTTCCAGTTAAAGTTGCCGTCTCACTGAAAACAACATCCATTTTTTCATGCATCCCATCTGTCCCTGTTCAAGAGGACTATTCCCTCAGATCCTGACATGATAGTGATCAAGGATGTAGAGGAGGCCAAAGTGGAGAGTATTTTAGCATCCTGCAGATCTCGGAGGTCAGTTCAGTATCTTGTTGCATGAAAAGGGTATCCAGCCTATGAAAACAGCTGGGTAAAATCCGTTGGTTGCGCAAAGAGCATGAAACCAATTGAGGCTTTCCACATGTCCCATCCATGCTCCCAGTCCCCCCACAAAGGTTGCAGCTTTGATGGCAATCAAATTGCCCAAGGCTCACAAAAATGTAGCCCTCATGCTGTTCCCCAGCGGTGGTTCTCTCCTCTGGCAAAAGGAAAAAGGGTAATGTAATTCAAGGGAACGTCCCCTCTGTATGGATTGAGCAATTTTTTCATTTTCTAACAAAAGGTTTGTAGAGGTCAGCTGTACCCCTCATCACACAGGGTGACCTTACCCATGTGGTAGATAAGCTGGGTAACAGCGCCCCCTCTGAAGTTTCCTCCTCCAGTCCCCATGCTTACCTCCGCCAAGTTAGTTTGCTGAATAGAGGAAATCTGCGCCAAAATAATCAGAAATCATTATCCCCATGAGCTGGATGGACTCTATAAAGCAGATGGTGTTGAATACCCAAGATGGAGTTGAAATTTTTGAAATATATGGGATTAAATCTGACAGGTGCAAAACTCATAGCCAAAGGGGACAAATAATGAAATATCAGTCAAAATCACTGATGACACTGAGCCATTGAGCAGTATGATTGCTGACCATAAATTTCTCTCAAAATCATTGGGTTTGTCCCCTGATGGACATGTATCACCATTGGGGATTGCATCCAATAATTATGAAACCCATCACTAAAATTGGGATCATTGCTCAAGGAATTCACTTGACTGAACGAACCCCAGCAAATGGGCACTGGTGGGTTAGTCATCACAAACCTTTTTATAACCTATTGGGACAAACCCTATGTTGGGTGGCCCTGGGGGATCCCCATTGCCCATTGGGCCAAATGCCGTCGTGCTAACCACCATAAACGCAGTAAAGCCTTGGTTCAGGCATTCACATGTGAACTATAGTGACTTGGCCCACTGCCAATTCTTTAGATGTTGGTTCAGATTGAAGTTAGTATTCTCCTATGAAAATTCGCCGGATTAGGTCAAAATTTGAGGGCCCCAATCCCTGCTTTGACAAAATACCATATATAACACTATTTAATCAGTTGCATCGCACTTAGGAAATTGTTTGTCAATTTTATTTATTTTATCTCATAATAAAAAAAATAACTATAAACAATTACAGTTTCTATTATATTCAAATATAAACACTCCTTCTAAATATATTTCTAAAACCCACGGGACCCATGGCCATGTTTACCTGGTTCATTGCTAGGTTCTTATACATGACATTGAATCATGGCGCTTAGTGGCGCATTCCCTTCCTGGTTCCATAACTGTCATATCAGCAGCAGTGCCTCTGGCATTCAGGCTTGGCGTTTGGGTGCTTTGGCACTTAAACTGGCAGGCAGTCTAAAAATAACTTGCTTTCTTCATGAAAGTAACGTTTAGTTGTGGTATAAGAAATCATTTTTAAAAATAATTATATATTCATGCTTATTTCAACTTCTACTCCTATACTACTTAACAGTATAAAGTAAAATTGACACAAATAATTTATGAGATAAAAAATTGTTCAGTTGATTTATTGGTCTAATGTTTCAGGTATAAGTTTAGAAGCTTTTAATCTATATAGTTACTAATATTTAGTTGAATTAGTGGTCAATTATATGGTAAACTTACTTGTACCTATCTATATTACCTCATTTTATTTATTTGGTTGATTTTATTAGTCGTTATATTCCAAATTTACTGATTACTAACTAGTTACTTCATTTTAGATCCTAGTTGTTTTTTTGGACAATCTATGCCAAATTTATATATTTGCATCTATAATAATCATATAATTAGTCTAATTTATGTTATTGGTCTTTTTATGCAAAAACAAAAGCCATCTATAACGATTTAAGCTCGTCACACTATGATCACATATTTGCCTGGATTCTAACATATTTTCGGCCATAGGACATATATCATGTCAGTATATAATATCAATTGGGTGGTATTATTGGTTTATATATGGTAAATTTACAAATCGCCATCTACACAAATTTTTTTCATAAATCTGATTGTTTTTATTTTGTCAATCTATGGTAAATCTGCGACAACCTTTACAATAATATAATTTTATAATTTGGTTGATTTTAAAGCTCAATCTATGGTAAATTTACTGATTGTCATATTTTTTCGTTCATTTTATTAATCTGGCTAGTTTTTATTAGTCAAATTATGCAAAAATGATAGCCATATATAATAATTTAAGCTCATCTTGCTATGATCTCATACTTACCTGGATTTTTTAAATACCCTTAGCCATAGAGCATATATCATGTCATAAGGGTTCCAACCTAGTGAAATTACCGCTTACCCTGTTAACTGATCTTGGACATACCCTGGATAAAAGGTGGGTAGCGGCAGCCCCTTGTATGGTTCCCCAATTCTAAAGTCACCCCTAAGCCCAAAGCTATTATTGTATCTGATACTTTTGAATATATAACTAAGAACTCAGCAATTCTGACGTTGCTTAGAAGTATCTGCATTAAAAGTGCCACCAGGGTAAAAAACCCTATTTAAGTATAGGACACCAAGTTATCACCAGTTTCTAGGATAAATTTGACTTCTGAGATAGTTCATTGTGAAGTTCTTTAAACAGATAATTTGTATATGGTTAACAGTTCTAAGGATAGAGCACTGGACATAGATAAATAGTATCAATAAGTACTAATTGATCAGAGTTATGCAACTAATCGCAACTTGAAGTTGGTTAATAAAATTTATGAAAATAAATGCTTGGGAATAGTGTATACTTGATTGTAAGAGCTGGAACCTCATGACCTCACAAGTTCTCCCTTTTAATATAAAAACTTGCAACTTTACCTAAAAAATTTTTGGATTATTTTCATTTTTTCCTATGATTTGTTACTAAAGAAACATTCCTTATGAAAAGAACCCCTTTACCTTAAAAGATATAACAGCCACTAAAACTAAACCTTTTGATCATCACATTGATGACTTTTCTCTAGAACACTTTTCCCCCCATCAGACCTGCAGTGCCTTGTGGACTATGGATGTAATCGTGGGCTCTAGCATACCCACAATGGAAGACAGTTCTATCTTCACCACTCTGAGTTCCTGGAACTTGAATTGGTTGGTCTGAGCATTTATGTAATTTTGGTAGTCTAATATGAAGGTTAATATTTTGGACATGATGGCATTTGTATTAACTAGTTTAAAATTATAATCAGAACTGTAATAAGCTTCTGTGCAAGGAAGTAAATGGGGCGCAGATGCATTCAGTTTGCTTGGCCCAATTCCATCAGCAGAGCAGAGATAAGTTTAGTACTGGGAAACAAGATGGGCGTGCAGTTTTTTTTGACTTGTTCAATTTTGTCATTGGAACATCGATAAGCCTTGGCACAGAGGAGCAAAAGGTGCGCAATTAAATCCTTTTTTGATGTTCCAACTCTACTGTTGGAACAACAATAAACCTCAGTATGAGAAATTAAAGTGAGTGCGGAGGCATCCAGCTTGGTTGCGCTAATGTTGCTGTTTGAAAAGCGAGGAGCCTAAGTGCATGTATAAAATTGAATGAAAAAGTATCTATTTTGACTGGTTTAAATTAGTTGTCAGAACAACAAGGATTTTTTAATTTAATTTATTGCGGGAAAGGCCGGCCATGGGACGGACACTTCCAAATATGACTCAGAAGAGACAAAACTCAGTACCAGGGGAGGCACACCAGAGAAGCAATGCTATCTCTTGTTGCCAACGGGGATGCCACTATGGGGAGGGGGAGGGAACGTGTGGAGGGGCCGTAGCCACAACTGAACACGTGTGGAGGAAGGGGTCTGATTTGATGAACCAGACTGGGAACCAGGAGGAGACCAGCTGTCGGTGACATGATGAAAGGTATCCAAACATCCATGCTTGAAAGTGGTCTACCAAATGAGACTGGAATCTGTGGACAGCTTCTGGGAGGGTGGGGGTAAGCCTGCAATGGCATCTAAGACAATCGTGTGGATGGTCCACATGGCGATTGAAACCACCAAAGCACGGAGGGAGGGTAGAAGAAAGGAGGCCATTGATAGAGCAAACATATCTCTTGACAGACTGAAGGGATGCGTTTGATCCTGGCCCAGCAGACGTTGAACTTCGCGCCATATCACTTTAGAGGTAGGGCACTTCTCCAGGCGGTGTTACAGCGTTCCATACTGGCCACACACGACACAGGATGAGTGTAAAGCGTTAGAGCGCTCAGCTGTATGATACACCTGCCTCAGGCGGCGCCACACATGGGAGCGGACTTGAGGCTGCATCAGAGGATGGTGTGCGTATTTCCAGATAGTCTTTTGGGTCTCAATGGAGTAAGAGATGTCCATCATGTCCAGGTAGTCCACCCTGGATAGGACATGGGGCCGTATGGGAATCACGCCATCATGGATGGGTAGCCCCTGTACCTCTTGTGTGAACTGAGGAGAGGGGCGGCCTCTTTGGGTTGTATGTCCACTAATACAAATTCTCCATTTAGCACTCCGCATGGAGAGTAGGATTCGTTTGTAGTGGGTTTTATTCCCTTGAGGACCTGTGGCCGATGTGTGTGATGCGAGGTATTTCATCAGGGAGTGGGGGTTTGATGGATTGTTGAGGCCCATGGCTCGGGAGAAGTTGGAGTGGGCTGCGCGGGACCAGTGTTGGGAGGGGAGTGTAGGGGTGGTGACAGCCGCAATCCAGGTGCCCAGGATCTTGGCAGCATGGGCTTTGAAGTCAAGCAGGCCCATGCCACCATAATGAGAGGGCCAAACATGACCTCTAGTCATACTGGTGGAGGGTGGCCTGACCAAAGCCATCCTTGCAGCAAGGCATACAAGGATTTGAAGAAGCTTGGTGAGAAGGGGATGGCGTGGGCTCCGAACCAGACTTTGGAGAGGAGCATAGAGTTGGCTAAAAACAACCCTGCCAGTGAGGGAAGTAGGGTGGGCTCTGAGAGAGGCGATTTGCTTCGTCACGTTGTCCAGAATACGGCACTCCATTACTGCTGACGCATATCCGCCTGCCTCCATCCACACGCCCAGATGGCGTACCAGTCCTATGGTAGGACGTGGCACAAAGGGGAGCACCAGTGGGGCAGTGTGTGTTGAGTGAGTGGGTGAGGACGTGGGCGAGCAGATGAGCTGGGTTGGGAACTAATTGCTGGGGTCCAGCAGTTCTGAAACTGACCAAGGAGGATGATTTCGGTTTTGGAAGCGTTCAGTGCCGCGTTGCTTACCCGGGAATACTCCTGGATGAGAGCTTCAAGTGCGCGGGCATCTTGATTATTAGACACCCCAACCACACAATCATCTGTGAATGCCATTATCTTGACTGGGGTTTGGCCTGGAACATGGACCCCAGTGAGTTGGGCATTCACATTTCGCAGTAGTGGGTCAAGGCTGATGTTGTATAAGAGTGGGCTGAGGGGGTCCCCTTGTCACAAGCCCCTTTGAGGGCAGACTACTTCCGTTAGGAAGCCAGGGCCATGTACTGCCATTGTTGCGGATTCTGTGAGCAGCATTACCCAGTTGATGAAGTGAGGGGGTAAGCGGAACTGATGGAGACAGGCCCTGAGGTATTCCCAGTTTACTCTATCATAGGCCTTTTGTTGGTCCAAGAATACAAGTGCCCCAGAGGCTGTGGATTGACATACATTAGCCACAGAGTGCACGTTATCCCAAATCGACCTTCTGGGTATAAAACCGAATTGTTCTGGGGAGATGGTGGCAGATGCTACAGTCCCTAAACGGTTAGCCATGGAAATTGTTAAAATTTTAGTGTCTGTGTTTGTTAGAGAAATGGGGCACCAGTTGGCTAAGTCAGGCTTATCCCCTTTCTTGAAGAGTGTGACAGTAAAGGCCTCATGTCCTCCTGGTAGGAGGCGCATTTCCAACAGGCTTTGGTTGAGTGAGGCTAGCAGCAATGAGGATATATATTTGAAATACCTTTTGTAGAACTCATATGGAATACCATCTGGGCCTGGGCATTTTCAGTTTGGTGCACCGCGAATGGATGTCCATAATTTGGTCGGAGTAATCAAATTCATTATTTCTGGGTATCAGAAAACGGTGCGGATGTGGGCTTGGTCAAGAAATTCTGCCACTTCAGCTGGCGAATTGGATCGGATTGGTACAACTTGGAGTAATACTTTTGTGTTTCGATTGCCACTTCAGCTGGCATATCCGCAATGTAATCATCTGATCTTTGCACCTATGTGTAGGCCACACTCTGGTGTGGTGCGAAATTTTTTTCAAAGAAATGTGCAGTACACTTGTTGCCTTTTGTGATGCGTGTGGACCTGTACTGAACACAAACCAGATGTTTGTGTTGCCTTTTGAGTGCGTTGAGGTGGGCAGCTGCCTCCGCCCACTTCCAGCCCCATGCAGAGCTGTATCCTGTAGCTGGAATGTTGGACTCCAGGTGTGCCAACTCTGCCAGAGTGCGTGAAATGACTGCCGATGTGGCTTGTGAGTGTCTGGAGGAGAGATGGCGAGAGTGGCAGATGGTGTCATCTTTGAAAGTTGCCCATGTGGAAATGGGGTCTGCACAAAACAGTGCAATAAACTTTTTTGCCAAAGTTTCTGCTTCGACCCACGTGGAAAATCCTGGCAACGCGAGCTTGGAGGGGCGGATTTTGCACCAATGTGGGGCCTTAGCAGCTGTGACAGGTAGTTGGTAGGTTAGCGAGACCAGTCAATGGTTGAAGAATTCCATTTTTATTGTTTTGAAGTGGGAGATGTGAGGTTGGAATTTCGCCAGCATTAAGATAAGGTCGATGCAGGTCATGGACCTTAGTTGGCCGTTGTAGACATGGGGACACATCATGTTTTCGAGCAGCAGGGCATGTCATGGCAGCGCATCCATTAGCCTGAGGGTGGACTTTAGAACATGCAGTTCTACGTGACCCTGGGGGGCGTGGGGTGAGGAAGGCCACCAGTCCGTTGGTGTGTTTAGCCAGCAGTTCATATCACCAACTATGAAAGGGTCTGGGGGTAGTGGGAGGGATTTGACTGATTAGAAAATTCTTGATGCTCTCATGCACTGTTTGGGGCATAGATGTTGACAATAGTGTGTACCATGTCAGCCCACGAGAAGGTGACAATGAGGACTCAGCCATTGAGGAAGGTTTCTGAAAATAAAAATCTGAAAAATTATTTTTCTGAAATAGCACCCCACAGTGCTCTGACCAAAAGGATAGGGATGAGAGGAACATTGTTTTCCAATCTTCCTCGGAACTTCGCAGACAGTGGGACTCCTGGATGGCCAGGATATCCATGGGTAAATTTTGTTGTAAAAAACTCAGTTTCCTAGCCCAGGATGGGGAGGCCTTGATTCCAGCGATATTCAACATCCCTAAAGTGAAGGTTTCCCCCATCACAACTTAGGTGCGAGGGGGTGGGCACCCAGGCCCACCAGCCTCCTCTAGATCCCCATGGGCCTTCAGAAACATGGGTGTTAGCAGCAATGCTATTGGGGTTTTTATTAATTTCTGCGGAAAGAGTTGCGTTGGCTTTAGCCTTCACTTTTTGTTTTCCCGACGTTGGACAAATTTTTTGTGGTGCGGATGAGTTTGGTGCACCGTTGAGCAGGTCAAAAATTTTTTTTTTCAGTTGGGATAGGTCCCAAGTAAGTTTTGACTGGAGCTTGGGTGCAACAATTGGGTGAGATTGAATCCCCTATTGGATTCTCAGATTGAGTGGCCCGCTTGGCATGGGCTTCTCAATCTGATTGGTTGATGGATTCCCAAGTTGCTTCCGCCACAAAGGTTTCCATGTCCTCCTGGCATTGTGAGTGTGGGATAGCGGTGGTGGCTTTGGCCGCTTCCTTGGCCACAGCCCTGCGGGCCTGCTTGGCCTTCTTCCACTCTTGTGGGTAGATAGGCTTTACCAGAAGGTAGCAGCCTTGTGCTCCCCACGGGAAAGCCTCTTTGGTGCTTGCGGTTGGTTTGTAGTGCACCTCTCCGCTGGCCATGGCCGCCAAGGGGTGCTCTTGGAATGTGACACCCTCTTTGGTGGGGCATGCATGTGCCTTATGGCCGAACACATCACAGTGGGTGCAAATGGGGGGCGCGCTGTCCACGGTCACCTGGAATGGGTGGGTGTTATGCCCTGTGATATCAATCAAAGTGGAGTGCGGGATCTGGGTTAGGTCCTTTGCAATTTCCTTGGTTGGGGTCAGGACTGTGATGGTTTTGCCGGTGCACAGGTGGGGCATCAGCGTGAAGCATTGTATTTTGAAAGATTGTATTTCGCCATATATGGCGAGACCATCTTTCAGGTGTTGTTCCAAAATGTCAAGTTTTACCATAGTAGGCAAAAAGTCAAACATGAGGAAAATTTGGTTTGATTTTGTCCATTTTATGCATTTAATTTTGACGACCCATTGCCCTTTGGGGAGGTTGACCACTACGCGCACCGCTGCAGCCTCATCTGCTGCCTCTTTGCTTTCAAAACCTAGGTCCAGCCAACCGCATGGCATGGAGTGAGGCGTGACGTACACCGCGGTTGGGAAAATTGTGTGCACATCTTCACATAATTTTTTCCATAAGGCCATTTGTTGGATGTCCAGAAACACGCGGACTCCAAATTCTACCAACTAAAGTGGCTGGGATTGTGGCATGTTGATGTACTGGTTGCATCGTGCTTGCCATGTGAGTATCTCTGGGGAAATAGTGACTGCCATTTTTTAAAAAATTTTGTCTATTCCGCTGGTTTCTCCGGGGCATTTTTGAATGTTGGAGGCCGCGGGCCTTCCACCTGCTCCTCTTACCTTACTTGCCCAACTGCTCCCTGACATGGGCAAAGACTAATCTCCTCTGTGAGATTATCAAACTAGATTCAGTCTTGAATTGAATAGGTTGCAAAAGTGATTGCAACGAGAAAGTAAAGTTACAACAAGGATTTTAATGGAGCAATTTTCTTTGCTTGATTGTTGCAGTATCATCTGTAGGTTTATTCTACTATCTCTAGGATTGTTGCATCAGCTCTTAATAGTGTTCAGTAGCATTAAAGATCAGGTGATAGTGGAGCTGGTATTTAAATTCAAGTTTTAATTTGATTACTGTTTTCATGACTTGAATTCTGATCTCTCTAATTATCTCTTTGATACACTGGTAAGCAAATGTTTAATTAAAATATTCTTTTTTGATTTGGTAAAACATAACCAAGCTGCTTAAAAGATGAATAATTTTGATAGGAAATATCATCTGTTTGTTCTTAATATGTATTGTCCTGTTCAATACTATTAAGGACGGGAATTTTTTATTAATGGAGTAGAACATTTAGTGTACACTCATATTCTTGTTATTGCTAAACTAATTTGACTTAGAGAAGGTGAGTCTTTGCCAGGTAGCCTCAAAAGCTCCTAGAGAAAGTCACCAATTCTCATATTTTTGGGTGATGAATTTTGGCAGTACTATAAAGCTACAAGGAAATTAGTCATTGTAGCATCAGCAATCGTCTTAGTAAAGATAATTGTCACTAAAGCAATCAGCTTATTTGCTCTTCTGAGTGAAATGGTTTGTTTCTAAGGAAACGGTCAATTTAGACTTGGTTATAAAGGGGATCAATAAAATCAAGGTTCAGTGTTTCCAAAAAATCTTTAGTTAAATAAAAATTTAAGATATGTAAGAAAGGGCTTAAAAGAAAATTGTGGTACTATATAAAGTACCAGAGGAGAATAAGAATAAACAAGAGTATAAAATACCCTAAATTATGCGCTGGAAGCATATTAGGTTAGTTAATGCTAATTTAGAATATAAATATAATAGACAAGGACAGATAATTTATAATGTTGAGTAGTAACTGGTCGTAGCTTCTCTTGAACAAGTTCATGCCAATGTATGTTGGTACAACGTTTTTAGCTAAAGTGAAGTGTTAAATTAATCATATTGGTCAGTGGGGTGCTGAGAAGGCAATTTATCCCAAATTTTTTTACTTACAAATTGGCGCTAGTAATAAAAAATTGTTAGTGCTTTAAAAACTATTACTAATAATGATTTCAGGCATCAGCTCCAATAAAGCATTTATTTATTCATAATAAACAAATAAATTTGATGCTGATAAATAATTAGGACCTAAATATAAAGCTTTACACAATAGGAAAAGCCCAACAGTAAGTAAGATAAGAAGGATGAGGATTGTGGTGATATAGAACCTTATCCTGATATATTACAAAGTGAAATAAGTTTGGATGGACTATTATAAATTATGCCCACCTAGAATTACATGAAGGTTATAATTTATAACTAGATCTAATTTTAACTTAACATAAATAATTTAGAGAACCTCACTAATTTCACGTTGCCCTGGTTATCTTTATTCCTTTATGGAAAAATCCTCAGGAAGTTCAATGGTACATCCACCTCAGATTTAGTAGCCAGTGTTCCTTTTTTCTGGTATACTTTAGGGCTCAATACATGAGCACTTTTAATTATTAGTTCCTTGTGTCCTTCAGCTCTGAGAATGTTCTTCTTCACTGGCTCTTTAAGAAAATTGATGTAAATTGATTTTTTCAAACTGACCAATAAGGGCTTAAATCTTAGGCATATTTAGAATTGGTGACTTAATCCTGACACTCCTCTTGGTGGAGGAACACAATGATAGTGAGTTGGTATTGGGCTCCTGTAATAAGCTCATCTGACAAGTAAAAGTGATCTCAGCACTTTTCTGGGACATGTTTCTTCCTGTGCTTATTCTAGTAATGTTTTCCCATTCTAAAAAAGGTGCTTTCCCCAATAGGAGTGTAAAAGGGCATGTTTTACAGTGCTGAACATGTATTAATTTATGTGTTTAGGCTTACTGGTGGTGAGGGTCTTTATTGGTTAGGTTCTCTATACTAATTTCAGTATCTAAGTGAGGAGATGGTAATAAAGAATTTTAAGAAAGTAATGCTTTTGGTATAGGGTGTCCTTAAATCACCTGTATCTACCAGTGCTGGTTCCTTGGAAACCAGGACCCACGCAACTACAAAGTCATGTTGAACTGAGGACCTGATGGAACGCCAGCGTCTCAATACTTGGAATTGTGGTAAATGGGTATTGACTAAAAATTAATTTTTATAACAATAAATTTTTTATCTGCTTATAATGTCCATAAAGAGGGCCGGAAAACTGAGGTAGATCGTTGACTATTAGTAAAAAATATATAAAGATAATATCCTTACCAAAGCTCCAATAAAAATGTATTGAAAAACCAAAAAGCCAAAAGTATGGTAGATAAGTGAGTTAATTCCCACAAAAACAACCTTATTTTACAAAAATATAATATGTGGTGAAAAATGGAAACAAACTGAACTTTTAAACCAAGTTTTAAAAGGTTCTAGAGATTATCTTTTTAAACCAGTTTCTAATGAGCCCTAATCAGTTCTTTGGCATCAACTAAGACCAAAGTTTGTAGTGGAAGACATTTTATTTCTAAACCTGACCCTCAGCGATAAACTCTAAAGCTGATTTTGCTTATCAAAAATACACATTTTAAAATGCATAGGTGTTGAGTCTTGTCATTATGGCAAGTCTCAAAAGATACATATATGAACTATGAGAACACTTCTTTACGTTGTAGCTAAAGCTCTTGTAGAATATGATAAAGCTATAAACTGCAAAGAAAATTAGTATCTATAGCCATAGAGTAATTGTATAGAAACTGGCGCTATTCGACAAAACTGTCATGGAACCAACTATAAAAGTTAAGACTATCCTGCCTGTCTGGGTGGGTGGACCCTCAGAACACAACCCAGAATACTGAAGATATAACTATCCAAGCGACTTGATATCTCATTGGGAGAGGAACAACTTAGGGACTATTATTCTCAGTAACCATTGCTATCATACCCTCCAGTAATCACACAGTTTTGTGAGTGGCAGCTTCAGATTCCATGACGATTGCTTCCTTGTGCACCCCAGGGGGCCCAAATCTGCACTGCGAATAAATGAAGTCAAACGTGTGAAAGGATCCTAGAAACTTATCCCACTGGTTAAGAATTACTTCAAGGAGCAAGGCCACATCAGGACGCAAAAAGGCATCTAAAATGTGGGTCAACCTAAGGTGACCACCAAAAAAATATCCTCATACAAGTAGGGAGGGTAACTGAGTAGTAAATTTGGTCACTATGGCTCAGTCATTACAAATACCAAGTATATGGCACCCGCAAGAGTGTGGTCAATAAAAAGCTAAAGTAATTTAATTTAGAAAATTTTTAATGCGCAGATTTGTTTATTAAACAAAGAGTAAATTTTGACAGACAAAAGTACCATTGGGGGAATGTTTTCTTATGTTCTGAGGCTTGGGGAATATGTAAAATTCATTAATCATAATGAAATGCAATCATAGCATTTTTCTTTCTGATTACTATCACTTTTAGTAATACTATTTGATTCAAACAGCATAAATTGATAATCACCACCAGGCGAGATTAGTATGAATAATAAGGTAAAGAGCTGGGCGAACGCGGTAAAGGGCAGTGGGCCCAGACCTGCACCACCCAAAGGTACCAAGCGCACAGGTACAAATGAAAATCTTAGCAAAAATAAAAAACCTGAGGTGGCTCCTCCCACAGGTTTTGTCATTTTTTTAGTAAAACACTGTAGTTACTTGGAAGTATCCCAATTGCAACCACTGTCTTCAGTGGAATACAGGATACAAGTTTTCATGGGCATAGAAACACCAAAGATGTGGTAAAAATTTGGCAAAGCCCAACAAAAAATTTTCCCATATGCGGTGTACCTAACAACCCATACTATCCGCAGAGGTTGGGTAGATCTTGGGTTTGAAACCGTGGAAGAAGAGAACGAAGCAGCAAAGGTCAGAGTGTTACTCAACCTTCCCAATGGACAGCAATTGGTCCCATTCAAATGCATCCATTGGACTGACAAAGGACATTTTCATAATAACTGACTATCTTCTGACTACACTGGCGCACACAGTAGTTGAAAGTCATCTCCAAGAAGGCTTGGAAGCCTACAGAGAAATTAAAC